>JANAVB010016193.1:2310808-2328308 GCA_029216955.1 Iris pallida | reverse complement strand
GACCTTGCCGTATGTTCTGATCCCGCATTTGTGTATGGATATACACCGATGCCATTCGTGCACGTATGTGCATGCCAGAAAAACTTGATATGTGCCGCTGTACATCCTATACACCTATTGACCGGTTCACGTACATGCTACAGTTTTAAACTTTTAAACTATATGTTGTCATTTCTAAAAACCAATTAACCATGATATGCCATGATTCCAGTTTATTACATTCTTGTTCATGCTTAGTATATTTAGTTTGCTAGAATCAGTACTTGCTCCCGTCTTGACAGGATAACGTTGTAGGTGTCCTTACTGAGGAGGAGTTACTCTGCGACACATACTATGGAGATACTGCCGAGGACCCGGCTTTGCTTTACGAGGATATTCCTGCAGGGAACCTCGCCTAGTTGTTTTTTTGCTTTAGACTTTTGAGAGTAGTCATGTATTAGACTACGTGTTTTGTAACTGGACATGTATCCAGTTTTACATTTCAGACTTGTACTTGGATATTTTACTATATGAGACGACTTTTGTGTTTGGAGCATTTTATGACTTTTATTCACTTATAGAACTGTTAGCACATTTAGTCTTATCCTATTGTCTTTAGAACAACTTACTACGTTTTATCTCAAACGTAGGCTGGGCATGACTCGGCCTGGCCCAACAATTTGGGTAGCGGGTCGTGACACATCTGTATTGCACGAAATCTGTGTTGCGCGACACCAATGTTGTGCGACACCTATATTTGGCAACATCTGTGTTGTGTGTGGCCTCAAATTGCGCCAATTTGACATGTACAATCACACAAAATCAGAAGGCACAAGTTTGAAACTCGTACAAAATAGTTCGTAAAAATGAACAGTGTGTGGACAACAACAAAACCCTAAAAAAGGAAGGCGCAAGTTATGAAGCGCGCCTACACTCTATAAAAAAGGAGGCACACGTTATAAAATCATGTAGATTAAAACCAAAAACTCTAAAAAGAGTCGGTCAATTCTGTCGATAATCGGTTCATTCTCGAGGAGTCACTTTCCAGTGTCGGGTTGGCTGTCTTAATTCTCGAAGTTGGCGGTGCATATTGAGATACTCTCTTCGATGATGCACCCGACGAAGGCCCAGCAATAGCCTTTCCCTTATCAGTAGCGGATCTCTTTGGCGCCATTAGAGGATTGGAGAAGCTCAGGAAGAAGAAGGCAAAAAAGGGTTTTGAGGAAATTAACTCTCAGTAAAAAATAAAAAGTTCTCTTTGAATGGCTATTTATAGCCTAAAGAGTATTTCAGACTGTTGTGCAACTTGTGCTTAAAAAACAGAGTTGGTTAAACAAAGACAAGCGCAACTCGTGTCAAAATTTTCTAAATTCAAAGTATTTCAAAATTTTGAAATCTTTTAAACTTTGAAAACTTTGAATGGGGCTTGTAGAAGCTAAAAATCAAGGGGCGCCAATCGTTAAAGTATGCTATCATCAAGTGACGCCAGATCATTAGGTTGCGCCAGTCTCAGGTTGTGCCAAAGCTAAGATGCACGGTGCCACATGGCAAGGCTCCTCGAGAAGCTGTAACGACTGTCATCATTATTGACAACTCTGACAGCACAAAAATTGAAGAAAATCCATTCGAATCCCGCGCAATGTGGCGCTCGAGAAGATTTTGTCAGCATGTAATTAATGCTAACAGCTTACCCGCGTAAGTCGTCAAGTGGCACGCAAATTAATTAATACAGTATAAAAGACCCAGTCAGAGGCACCAGTTGTTGAGTTGCGCCCGCGTGCAACCTGGCTAGTTGGTGCCACTTGATCTAATTTTATGTCTAGAAGTAGGATGATGTGGCACGTATGCCACTAATCTCGAAGAACGTGTCCACGATACTGCCTACGACCACACGCATCTAACTCAATTGATTTCATGCGTCCCCAGCAGTTGAAGTAACCGCTCTCGTAACTGGACAAAAGACACGCACCTGAAGTACACGCCACTCAGAATAACTACTTAACAGTTATTTCAAGAACTCTATAAATAGAGTTTCAAATCAGTCTTAAAGTATCACTAGGATCATAATCTCCTGACAAAGTGCTGTTGTATTCTCCAGAGGCTTGTGTCTTCGATATCACATCGTCCAAGGGATAAAATGATCGTCTTCTGATCAGATTCCTATAGTTGTACTTCCCCAAAAATCAATTGTACTCTTGTACTCTTTTCTAAGTTTGTAATAAAACTTTTGTTTTTGCAAACAAGGATAGTCACACGATGGTCCTTTATCACTTGAATGGTTGTAGAGTGCAACCCATTCGGTAGGCTAGCCATCTTTTCCAAGACACACTTTGACCGTATTTATTAGAAGTTATGCAAAGATACTCCACTCTATTTTATTCAATGGTTTCAATATGATAATTATTTTGTCTGATATCCTTAAAACTCAACAGTATTTTTTCGGAATAAAGAGAATATAATATATCTTTAATGTTAAATTTGGTTCCATTGGTCAATATAAAATAGAAAATTTCTGATAGGGTTGTCATAGTATTTTTTTATGGACGAAATTAAAAAAATATTCGCTTAGGAAGAATATTATGCATAGTCTACCAAACATCTAAATTCTCCACTTGTCATACATGAGCAAAACTAATTGAATTTGGTCACATGTACGTAAATATGAAATTCAATTAATAATACAAACATATACTTTATTCAAAATAAAAATAAAACTATAATTCATAATTTATTAATCCTAAAATATAAGGCATGTAAGGCCATCTATGACTATTTATTCTTCCATCTGCTGGTGAAAGTCTCCAACTTCGAAAGTAGTATCCAACAGACCATCTACTTGGACCATATTTATCACTCTCTATTGCAGTCATGAATGGCAATCCTTAACTAGGTGGACATGGGCAAGATAGGTGTATCCAACTGACTATCTAATTGGACTATATTGGTCTCTCTCTAGTCATGAATGGTACTCCTTAACTATGTAGACAGGGGCACGATAGGTGTGAGGCCAATGGTTGTCCTCCATAACAATAGTACATGTTGGAATTAGCATAAGTAGAAACACGATCGTTCTTTTTCTTCTTGAATTTGTCGATCCTGGGAGCCAACAAGGTACGTTTGTTGTCGTAGTTTCCTCTTTGGCGACCATGATTCCTCTTTCTCTTTCTATGTGGTTAGGTTTCCTTGTCAAACTGTGGTCATTATTTCGATCTCGTCGGTTTGGACATTTGGAATACCTTGCTTTGGTTTTAGGCAACATTGTGACTTTCGTGCTAATGGAGTGGGCCTGGTAGTTTATTCAACAAGAGTTCGATTTTCTTTTAGTGAGCAATAAGTGAGTAGTCATTCCTGAACATAATGAATTTCTTCTCTCTATACTACTACATTAGGAGCATGTTAGACACTTGAAAAGTTGAGTAGGTGTTCTCCAGGATATCTTTCTCAGTCAAGTCCTCTTTATAGAACTTAAAGAGGGATCAAAAGTGACATACTTTTTGAGTTGTACTCATTCATAGATTTAAAATGCTAGAAGTGGAGGTTTTGACAATCGTGCATTGCTTTTGGCAAGTAGATGAGATGATGATGGTCAAAATGTTCTTTAAGAGTCATTCAGAGAGCCCTTGGGTCCTCTTCAGCGAGATATTCCGTCTGTAATACGTCATGAATATTCTTGTGGATGAAGATCATAGTAGCTACCTTGTCAGCTTCATATGCTTTATGCATAGGCTCAATAGTTTATCTCAACTTCTATTTAGTGAAGTGGAGGTTGACATCTTTGACCCATTTTAAGTAGTTTCTTTCAAAGACTTCCAGTACAATAAAATTTAGCTTTTTTTAGGTTTGAAACTGCACTGAAGGGAAAATCAAGATGTTAGAACTTAACGTTCTAAAAAAGTAGATTAATTATGTGAAACTTCTGGTTCACAAAATGTAATATTGAATTTTAATTTTTAATTTTCAATTTTCTTGGCATATAACGAACTTCAGTTTCTTATGAACTCCAGGTTCACTTATGAACTACAAGTTTGACACGAACTTCAGGTTCAATATGAGTTTTAGGAAGAAATAATATTCCTGTATACTTTTTTCTTCTAAAAAATGCTAAGCCTTTATAGGGTTGTGATGACAGGGGTACGCCCCTGCCAAGATTTTTTTGTCAAGATTTTAACAACGAAGATAAATTTTGACCCCTGTCACGACCCGCATCCGGTTTAAGGGCACGACTACGTGGGTACGTCCAGCCTATGTCGCAGTGTCGGCGGTAGAACGCTGTTCTAGGTCACAAACACACAATATAATATACTTTCCAAACAGAAGATAATCTCAGAAGATACAACTCAATCACATAAACTAGAGGTAGATAAATGACACGATAAGATATATATAAAATCCACATAATAAGATACAATCAGAAGTGAAATAAGTCTTAGTGTTAGTAACACCACCATAAACAAAGTATAAAATAAATACATCTCAAGATAACTGAAATAAGATAGGTAAAACTCTAGCCATCTACTCCAAGCTCTACTGTGTCTCCTCCAGGCTAGCTGGGAACCTCCGAGTTATCTGTAAAATTTATCAACAGGTCCAATCAGGACATGAACGAGTACATATCTCCAAAACAGATCCAAAATATGGCAGAAAATATAGAACAAGCAGTAGAATAAAATACATAAACTGTAAAGAAATGTACATGAAGAACATGAAGTACAGGAAACACCGTAAAGTGGGATGTACATGAACAGTTAAAATAGACAAATATGAGTGCATGAAATAGTTTTATAGAAAATAAGAACTATAAGTGATTTAGAGCACAAGATGGTTATATAGTTGGCTCGGGTTGCACATGAAAAGTAATCGAGTTGCACATGAAGTAACAGAGTTGTAGATGATGGAAAAAGATCACATAACCATTTATACTCACCCCTACCCCCAATCAATACACAAGGATCCAGGCAAGTTATGTTACGTACATCATTTGTTGGTTATACACGAGGCATATGTGAGAACATGGCGTACATGAGAGCACATGAGAGTACATGACAGCACATTAGCGTACATGAATAATACGAGCACATGGAGCACATGATGTACATAAAACACATGCCATGAAGTACGCGATGCACCCGATAAGGGGGATAACATCTCATGAAAATATTCATACAGTACCAATCCGTGATAACAACGTGACAACATCAAGTAAGTAGTCTAAAGCAAGAATATAGATACTATCATGAATGAAAATGATAAGAGAATGTACTCGCCTGATAACCTGAACAACTGATATATATAGATCTCCAAACTAGAGTCACAGAGTCTTATTTAAAGCAATATAGGTTATAAAGAGTTTAAACATATGATAATTGAAGTTACAATGCAATCTATATGATTCTAGGTCATTCTAGGTCAAACTAGGTCAACTCTAGGTCAACTTTGGTCAACCTTGGGTTAAACTAGGAGTCAAGTCAACCATCTAGGGTTACATTAGTCAACTGAGTCAAACTTAGTCAATCTTGGTCAATCTAGGGTTAACTATAGTTATTGGGTCCATAAGGTCTCTCTAGTCTAGTCAAACTCTATATAAGGCTAAACTCACAATTCTAACTCAAATATACTACAATCTAAGGTGTAACACAATGCCTATATCATATACATATATATCACATATATTTCCTCATCATATACATATATACATACAATGTTTGGCATACACCTAGACTAATAGGAACAATCTATTACCTTAAGCTATAGGTCATCAAATCCTTAGGCTAAATTGATAACGTTACCTAGATGTTACATACCCTAGATATTGAATCTCCTTCACCTTAGCTAATAGGTAAACTATACTTATTAAACTATATAGATAAATCCTATACAATCATCCACACATACTCTCTACTACCTAATGGATATCCACACAAACTAACATATATACCCCACACTAGGATACTAAAATATCCTAATATCTAATACTACTAGGCCAAATGACCAAAATAGCCAAGTGCCCACTGATACATGCCTCTCTATGTTAGGATATTAACTCTAGTGATACTCTAAAATACACAAGAGGCTAACACATCACAAACTATGATACTAGCTATGCATCATACCCAAATCTTATGGTCTAAGGGCCACTGCCCTCTCTATTGCTTGCAAGCTTTGCTGCTGTAGTTGCCACTGCATCCACATGCAGCTACTGCAGCATGTTTTGCATTGCAGCTGCTACTGTCCTTGCTCTGCATGCTGCTGCAAAGCAAGCGAACATGCTGCTAGTTGCTGTAATGCCACATGCCCACAAATATATATAGCTTATTAACATATGCTATATATATATATACACACCCATATATATAGACACAACAAACATTCGAATAAACTTATCAACCTCTGTATCCAAACCCAAATTCATCAAAACCCCAACTTAGGTCTTATGTATCAACATATGATACAACCCACACAACTAATCCTTAAACATCTCAGTAAAACTGAGATACCACAAACTCAGAAATCTGGACTCAACCAATCAAAACCCAACATATTAAACAAACCCGAACAATCCTACATCTATACAAAGATCTTAAGAACTCTGAGATGAAGCCCATATATATATATATTGAAACTAGGAATCTAAAACTCAGGAAACCAATGTCCCGACCGAAATCAATACTCAACTGAAAACAAGTATCAGTCAATTAAACATTGCATTCGAAAACCCAAACATATATGTAACTGTAAATAGGAGAGGGGTGTGTGTGTCGAAATAGAGGGGTCAGCAAGTGTGTGAGTCATGTGTTCAACTGTGTCCACGAGTTGTGTCCACAGGAGTGTTAATAAGTGAGTAATAACATGTATCAGGAACTGTGAATAGTTAGTCGGTCGTGCGAGTGTGTCGAGTGAGTATGTGGGTGTGTGCACAACAATACATGCAAACCAAAGTGTCAACATGATAGGGTGTGTCTAGCATACTAGAGTTTTCCTGAATCATGTCGAAGTGGGTCAAAGTGGTGTCAAACATGTGTCAATGAACCTAGTATCCACACAATGTGTTCAAGCCTCGACTGGCACTTACGTGGGTGATAACTCAAAAGATACCCAATAAACTACACCAAAATTTATGAGCCTAGTGTATGACAGTACTCCCACGTGTCCACCAAATCTGGTGTCATCTTGTGTCGTGTCCAGGGAGATACAGGTGTGTGGTAGCAACACAGTGCACGAAGCCTCGTGCACGTGTCCCTGTGTCCAAAAATTGACACAAAAACTTCCTAAAACCAACTCAGTCATTAAGAATAGTAATCTACATAGTATTAGCTATAAATTCACATAATTTGTTTTAAAAATTATGAATATTAATTTCTAAGAGGCATTTCACCAAACACTTTACACTACACCCCGATACGTCTCCGATACGCATATCAAATGGATTCGATTTCTGACCAAACTTGGCCTAGAGCTAGGAGCACCCTAAATGAATGCATCTATAAAAAGAAATCAAAAAATTAATAGGTTTAGAAGCCATTACATATTGAGAGTTGTAATCTCAATGAAACCTTCTAGATCTAGATCTAGATCTCCACCAAGCTCCAATGATCAATTAGCACCAAATCCTTGCTAGCTAGCTTCTAGAGGCTTCCTCTACACTAGGGGAGTGTATTTCAATTAATTATGCTCAATTTGGAGTTGATTTGGATAAAGGGGGTGAATTTGGGGAAGAACACAAATTATGGTTTAAAAATGTAAGGAAAGAGGCAAGGGGGGCTAACATGAGATTATATAGGGGGGACCTCTCTTGACAGCCAATAACTAGTCTAAGGTTAGGGTTTAAGTTCAAATGGAATTAAAGGCCCTCTTCATGTGTAATTCAAGCCTCCTAACTAAAGGCCCAACTAAATTAGGATTTCCATCTAAAATATCTACTTAGACATAATATCTAGATATTACTAACCTTGTCATTTAGTTGAAAGCTACTAATCAAAAATCTAGGCTCATGATCAATATATAGATTAGGTCAATTCTAGGTTAAGGCCTAATATTTCAATTAGCACATTATTAATTAACTATTATTCAAAATAATTCAAATATCACAAATGACCAAAATACCCTTAGCCTCTCCATGGTCATGGTTAGTCTCTTGGCTAAGTAGCTCTAAGCTTACACTAGTAAAAGACCAAACTCACAATACACTAAATTAAATAGTATTAAAATAATCAAAATTCAACATAAATCATTAATATAATTTAAATCCTATTATTTAATGATCAATTTTACAAAAGTTTTAAAATTACTCTTATTTTAGAAAAGTGGTAGTTACAACCCCATGATATTTTAGGGGTTATTACCAGAATTAAAGGGGTAGCGCCCCCTTTTTGGGGTCCCATTGCTCCGTTAGTTTGCTTCGGTAAAATTGCTAAACTGTAGAATTCTTTGGAGCTTCTCCATACCGCATAATTGAGTTTTTGGGGCAGCTCCATTCTGTGGGCACTAAATTTCAATGGGGCAGCTCCATCCCGTGAGACTACTCCATTCCACAAACCTTTCGAGCTTCAAGGGGCATCTTCATTCTGGGAGCTTGTCTATTTTGTGGAGCTTCTATTTTTTTCGAGGTTTTCCAATTACTGTGTGCCACGATGTTGCTTTATTTCGTAGTGTTTTACTGCATTTTAAGGTGATGTTGCATTTCGCGGCCTTTGTTTCTAGAAAACTCCTAAGGCTCTATTTGGTTATCATCTTTTTGGGTCCATTTTGAGTTTAAACTTAAAAAGTGCTCCAAATTGTGTTTGGCTCTCGCATTTCAAAAAATTCAAATATTTTTTCAGAAAACTTGATTTTAAACGTACCTTTTGGAGTAGAGGAAAAAGTAGTTTTGGGAGTTTATTTTTGGAAGCTGCTTCTTCTGCTCAACAACTTTTCCCAAAATCAAACTCTCTTGTCATATCCTGATTCTGTAGAATCGATAGTCGTCCCTCGGGGTGTAATACCGTGTGAACCTAAGTTGCGTCCACACAAGACAAGTCATAAGGTTATCTGAAACACAACAAACACGAAGAGTACGCAGAGAAATTGAACAACACATATGATATGGAAGAAACTTTAGTTTATTGATAATGGACATCATTTACATGACTCGATTTACATATTGATACCGTGCGGGCTTACAACTTGACTCAAAACAAACGATGATGAGATAGTCATTCCATATATTGCATCCCCTTTATACAACCAACATTTACAAACCACTTAGAATGATGGGGAGTCGTTCCCTCTTTCTTGGACAGATATAGAGAGTCTGTAAAAGGGTTTCAACAAAGCCTTCGTTACGCAAATGAAGCTTCAAAAACACGAGCATCGCCTTCAGCTAAGTGGCACGTCCTGGTTGATTCGGAGCACCTGTGGAGAGCGAGGATCGGTACACTGCCATGTACCGGTGGGTGAATAATAAATTTATATGCTCTCATTTGGTTCAAGAAGTTATATAATATAATTGGTGATCATTCTAGTCATCCAAGTAAATTTTATGAACGACTCTCAGTAGGCATAAGCATATGTAAATTACCGTAAAACTTACCCATGGCAGAGCATGCCGTTGTAATATGAACCATGCTCTTCCCTGTCAATTATTATCATATCTAACAGAAATTACATGTGCTTTATGTAAAGGTCACTGGCAAGTCTAGCCATCCTCGATGTTATAGCTTGGTTTAGATGGCGACCCTGCCAGCACAGTTGCCAACCCTTTAGAAGTTTTTTGAATTATCCGTGCTAACATCCAGTACAGCTATCCAGGTTCCTCCTAGGTTGAATCGGTTCAATGGCCCCCAGGATAGCATTCGAGGAACCTAATCCCTATGCACAACTTGTCCATGACCGTACAAGACTAAGTTAATTGCTCAAGTATGGTCTATAAATATTATGAGATTTAACCTTTTCAACGTATCCCGCCTTACCATTGCGATATTTTTTAATAGCATCAATATTGATGTAACATAATTCTATGGCATATATGTAAAAGCAAGCATGTAATAGCTCTACGAATTATGTACGCAAGTAAAGCACGCAGCAGTTACATGAAAATAAGCCTTTGTGTCCGTGCATCTTCGGCTAACATTTCATTCGCATTTATAGCATCGATTGGTTTGAGACAAGAATGTCAAATCGAAAAGAAGGGTCAGTCACTTATCTTCATTTTGTTTGGGGCGAGAGAAAAGATCGATTGTGCAAGACGGCACCTACGCGATCACTTGAAATTGCATAAACCACAAATTAGCACTTTACCCTTCTATTCCAAGTTTAATATGAAATGCGAAGTTCAAAGAACGCAAGTAAATCAAATTCAACGAAAACATTCACGAAATTGCATTTAGAAAATCCAAAGAAGCAAGTGCGGCATAAAAAATAGAGCAACATGAGATCTCTTCCGACTCAGCCATAGAGTCCATCCTCGAGGCGCAACCCGCTGAATATGGGACTTGATTCCGAAGAAGTCATTCCATAACAAGGAAAGGATCTTAATTCAATCGGTTCCGACTAATCGATAGCGACAGTTTTCATAACCGCGTTCTCCACGTTGCAACGAAGAATGGGGTACAGAGTTGGGACGGGGCACTACGTCTCTCTCTCCCCACCCCTTGTAACTTTTTCTTGAGATCGGCTCTCGTACTTCATCTTCCTTAGAGCATCTCTAATCCTAATGTCTTATAATGTGATGTGATTCCTATATGTCATAAGGCACAAGATAATGTCTTTCCTAGATGACAAGATTATATTCACACAAGACAATGAAGTAGAAAAATCTTCTCCAATGCGAAAATATTGAGAAGACAAAAAAATTTACTTTTTTCAACTTCCAAGACAACTTCTTTCCTTCTTCCTATTTTTTTAAATTCATAATTGATGATGTGGCGGTAAAGACATTGTGAAGTATATAGTCTATACTAGACAACCAACTTCATAATGTCTTTGCCATGTCAACTTCTCAACTTTTTTGACATTCGCATTGGAGGACTTTTTCAATAAAGCTTTGTTATTCCTATGTGGCAACAACTTTTTTCAAACTCACACTTGCGTTGGAGATGCTCCCAATGTACTACTTCCTCTTCCTCATATGCTTCTTTGAGGCGTCGACCACGGCCTCTCCGATTCTGAGACGACGGCGACGTCCTCGTCCACCGAACTCGTTGTTAATGAGCTCCATGACTACGACCTCTTCTCGTCGTCCACGAGCTCCGTGACTATGACCTCTCTGCTTTGAGGCAGCGACCTCGTCTACTGAGCTTGTTATCCACGAACGGATCCAGATCTGACATAAACTAATAGTTTTCTTCCTGCCATCGACTACACCTTGGATCCTGCCAGCACTCCTACTCCACCGACGAGATCTACCTACTCTATGAACACCACGGTGGCGTCGAGGAGTGTAACACCCATTTTTTTTAAATAAGGGTATTTTAGTCATTTTAGTCATTTTGTGATTTTCTAGATATTATTGACTTGCGATTGATTTAGCCTTTGGTTTAACTTTAGAAAATCCACATTAGAGACTAACCATGACCTATGATGAGTATCTAGCTAATTAGATTTTATTTTAGGTTTTGGTTTAATTTAGAAAGCCATTTGACTATTTTTAGGCTATTTAATTAATTGGCCTTTTAGCCTTTTGATAATTGAGCTTAAACTCAACTTAAATAGAGGAGTGGAACCCATGAACCAACCCTATCCCTATTAGGACTCCTATGGCCGGCCAAAATAGGAAACCCCCATCTCCTATATAAGCATTGTATTGGAATAGACACCCCCTTTACAAAACCCTAGTTTCCAGCTCTCCAAAATCCTAAATTTTTCATCCGACCTCCGTTTCACACCAAACAAAGTGCGTTGTGATCGTGGGAAGGAGGAGTACTTGCTGGAGCATTGTTAGCAAGGAGTTGGAAGCGTTTGCTCGGTGGAAACTGGTCGTCTCATCGATCGAGGAGTCAGTTTCTTGATTTTTCAACTCGTAATAGGTAAACCCCTAAACTCTATAGTTTCTTCTGATTTTTCTTCATGGTAGCATGTATCTAGGTACCCTAGACCCACCCATGAAGTTTGGTTAAGTTTCGTGTCCGTTTGATAGGGTATCGGACACGTATCGGATTAGGTTTAGAAGTGTTCGATGAAATTCCTCTTAGATTTCGATTATGTTATTTTTATAATCTAATTTCACAAATTTATAGCCCTATAGGTGAGGATTCCTAAACCCTTGGTTATTGGTTGAATCGACACGATTTTGTGACCGAAACAGGACACGCACGTGCAGCACAAGGACCGCGCGCGTGTCCTGTTGCTGCTGTGTCCGTTCTCAATGGACACGGTGATTCAACGCGAGAATTTTGGTCAGTAGGGAGACACCACGACTGACAGCATGCTCATAAATTTTTGTGGGATTTCGTGGAGCGTCGAGGGAGAAATCGATATGACATTGATCGCGGCCTGTCGCGCGTGCATGAGAACGCGCGTCCGATACGCACTTCGTGCGACTCGGACACGTGGCAAGAGTCCATTACAGGCACGTGGATGTGTAACCCTATAGTTGGGCTACGTGTACGAGCAACCACGTGTCCTACCTTGCTCTATGTCGAGCCCTAGATCATGTGACACGCGTGCACGAGAACTAGTTTCAGTTTTGGTTCATGAGTGTCCAGGACACTTCGTGTCCTATTTTATTGGACACGATTGCACCTACACCTCATGATTAGACCCAGGACACGTTACCAACCTTTGGGTCCAAGCATTAATAGGTTTTTCGATGTTTTGGGTTATGAGTAGGTTGATGTTGAGTGTCGGGATAATTTTAAGAACTGATTCTCTGTTTCAGATTCTTTTTTCTGTTGATCTGTTATTCAGTGTATTATTCATGTATTATACAAACCCACAGTTCCTAATTAACCTCACATGTGTGATTACCTGTTAGATTGCATAATAGGATAGGTTGTAATCGATTTGTGTTTGAGTTTGGGTTTTCTTAGAAGTATCGGGTATAAATTGATTCCAGTTTGTGTAGAGTTTGATTGTTCCTTTAGTTTCGATTATTGATCCTATATATTTCGACCTACAGATCATGTACCTTATCTAGGTATATACCCAATTATGTTGTAGCATAAGAGTTGAGTTCGAAGGTTGTGTTTCAAGTATCAGGTTACTTGAAAGCTTCCTTTTTTCCTATTTTTTTCCTGTTCAGTTTCTTTGTTTTTGATTTCCCAGATCTTTGATGTTAATCACACCCAAATTGAAACCTACAGGATCCATTGTTGACCCACAAAGTGATTACTTATTGTTTGCATCTTAGAGTAGGTTGATATTGAATTTGGGTATCATGAAGTTCGGTTTCTTTTCTTTGTTCAGTTTTCAGTTAGGTTGGCATTTCTTTCCATTAGTTTTGTAGGGGAAATCTGAATGTAAACCCAGCCATTTAGGTCCTATAGAACCTATATAGGAGATTTCATGATTGGTTGTATCAGAGATGGCTGGGAATGATTTTTGGGTTGACAATTAGTATTGAGTTGGTTCCAATTCAGATTTTTGTTGATTCAGGGAATTGAATCTCTGTACAGATTCATAATTCATGCCTATTGCTATGCAACTGAAACCTACATATCCTATTTAACCATTCTTTTAGATACCTGTTAGCTCACTTAATGACTAGGCTATGTTTTAGTAAGTTTAGGCATTTGGTTTGATGTGGGTATATTTAGAAATAGTAATTTCAGGACACTAAGTTCAGTTGATAGTTAGATAGGTTTTGGTTAGTCCAATTTGTGATACCAAGTTAGTTAGGATTTCCGATAACAAGTGTAGTTTAGCCCATTAATTAGTTTAGGAGTTGTTGAAGGGTAGGATAGATTCTAATTTTGTGTGTATTAAATAGTTGGTAGGATTTGGTATTAGGATGCATTGGTAATTGATATGTAGGACTAGTATTGACCTAAAAGTAGACTTATAGACTAGTTGACTAACTTTGACCTAGCTTGACTAGTTTGGTTGACCAAAGTTGACCCAAGGTTGACTTTGACTTAGTTTGACCCAAATCATGTAGATTTTGCATTGAAGACTTTCCTTATGATATTTTAGACTGTATTATGACATGTGGTTGTTTTAAATAGGATCATATTACTCCAGTCCAGTCACTTTTCATCATCAGCAGTTTGGATTGCCAGGCGAGTACATTCTTTAATCTTTTCATGCTTCTTTGGATATGTACTCTTGTTTTAGACTATTATACTTGATGCTGACACGACGTTCACACGGATCGGTACCCTATGGATCTTTTCATACGATGTTATCCCCTCGGATACATCGAGTATGTCATGTTTCATGTACTTTATCATGTTCATCATGTACTCCATGTATTCACTTTTATCCATGTGCACTCATATTTTATTCATGTACACTCATGACCATATAAGCTCCATGTATGCAGTAGTTGTTATCCATGTGCAATAACATAACATGCTTCGATCCTTGTGTATTGATTGGGGGCAGGGAGAGTGTAGTTGGTTATGTGATCATTATCCACAGTAGTTGTTATCCATGTTCATTCCATAGTTGTATCCATGTGCAACCCAAGCTATTTACATAACCAATTCATGCTCTGTTTCACGTAGAAGGTTATAGTCTTTATTTATCATATTTATATCTCAGTTATATCTTCTCTCCTGTTGATTTCTCTTTACAGCGATTCATGTATAGTTTTTCTATAGCTTGCTTTATATGTCCATTCCTGATATGAACTATTGTGAGAGATATGTGCTCGTTCCGTCCCGACTGGGCATGTTGAAAATTTTACAAGTGATGATGAGGAGTACTGTCCTACTTATTATGGCATTGGCTTAAATGACACTGGCGACGTGGGCCCACAGGAGGATCCACAGTCGCTGAGGACTTGCCCATAGTCTAGCTGAGACTTAGTACTTTATTTTGTATTTTCTATTTGAGACTTTTATGAGTTGTACTTGAGATATTTCTGGTGGTTTACACCTAGACTTTATTGTGACTTTCTTGAGATTATTCTTCTGTTCCATCTTAGTATTGTGATTGAGTTACGTTTTTTTACTCTATTCATAGCTTGGTTAGATTATGTTAGATATGGTGACTCAGGACAGCGTTCTACCCGACACTGCGGCGTAGGCTAGGCGTTCGTTACTTTTCGTGCCCTCACACTAGGTGCGGGTCGTGACACGTTTTTAGTGGTGGCCCATGCAGGTCCTCGATCACAACTAGTATGATTCGTAGTGGTACTCGAACTAGAGTATCACTACAACCTGCAGTAGGATATAAGATATAAGTTAAGGTACTCAATCACTATTAGAAATTCCTGAGAGATTCCTGGGACGACCGTTGAGAATCTCATTTTGAGCTTCGATTTAAATTCCTTTTCCTTTACTTTAGTCCACCTTCCTCCCTCGATTCTTGCATCTTGTTTGAACTCTTTTCACCAATACCCTTACTTCCTTGTGTTTAATAATGGTTAGGAAGATGGCTACACTGCTATATACTCATTGGTCAAACGCATGGCTAGGAGGATTACATTAAGGAATTGGGATACACGGAGATTTTGATTAAGTTATAAGGGTATTTTTCTAAATGGATGCTTTAATGATTAGTAGTTTGTAAGTTGGGATATTACCAAGAAAATTTATCTTGAAGATTCTAAGTAGTAATCACCAGAGGATTATAAAATTATATTTTGATAACTGGAGGAAAATAGTTAGAATCTAAATAAATTGATTTCAGGAATTGAAGTGATTCATGAATTATTGGATTATGGTTATACATCTTTGAACGTATATAGATTGGTTTGATAATGAAAAAAAAGGGGTGGCAGTATGAACTATTAAATGGAGTCGTACAAGTTGCGATGTATATGTTTATGGATTTCAATTTAAGTGGAAGAAATGATATTAAAATTTTTGGTTTAGAAGATCGGGAAGATATGAAAACGATTGTTTGGAAGAAATTTTTTCTTTCAAATTTGGAATCTTGCCAATTGATTGAAGATTTTTAAAAAAAAATCTATTTAGATTTTGGTTTCGGAAGTAGTGATTATGTTTCAATGACTTAGAAAGAATAATTATGGTTGATAAGCGTGTTAAAATACTGAGCTGTAACTGCTAGATTGCCGTGATAAGCTGAGTGTCTATCTTGAGGATTCTAAGTAGTAATCACCAGAAGATTATAAAATTATATCTTGATACTGGAGGAAATTAGTTAGAATCTAAATAAATTGATTTCAGGAATTGATGTGATTCATGAATTATGGATTATGATTATACATCTTTGAACGTATATAGATTGGTTTGAAAAAAAAGGGTGGCAGTATGAACTACTAAATGGAGTCGTACAAGCTGCGATGTATATGTTTATGGATTTCAATTTAAGTGGAAGCCATAATATTAAAATTTTTGGTTTAAAAAAGATTGGGAAGATATGAAAACAATTGTTTTGGAAGAAAAACAAAAATCTCAAATTTGGAATCGTGTCAATTGATTGAAGATTTAAAAATCTATTTGTATTTTGGTTTAAGAAGTAGTGATTATGTTTCAATAACTTAGAAGGAGAAATTATGGTTGATAAGCGCGTTAAAATATTGAGCTGTAACTGCTAGATTGCCGTGATAAGTTGAGTGTCTATCTTGAGGATTATTTGAGACAAATTGGGAGTTTTTTTTAAATTAAATTTAGGAAGTGATATATAATTTTATGGATTCATGATTTATTAACTCTGGAGTTTAAAGTTGGACTGAAATGTTAAATTTGGTAAGGTTAGTAGTAACGAGATAAAAGTTACTATGAGATTTATGAAAAGGATTTAAATGTTAGTCGTGATTAGATTGGATGGCTTAGAGTGAATACAATTTGAGGTAGTTATTTTGAAATTTCTTTTAAAGGAATGTAAAGGTAGGCCACCAAGGTAACCTTAATGAGATAGAAGTGTTCCACACTAATTGCCATATCACTCATGACTATGATAGTAGTATATACTCTAGTGTTGTTAGTCGTCTGCCAAACTTTGGGACTGTATCTCAATATTGACTTACTCAACCTTCTCTCAAATTTAGATATTTTATTATGACTTTCTAATCGTTTGTAATTGATCGTTCCTTAGCAGTATTCGCCTTTGGTACTGTGTCCCTAAATTATTTCACTGGATTCTTAATTAAATTAATTTCATGCTTCAACTTGATTTCCTTTATTCTTGTATTCGTTGCCACCTTTTGAACCCTTACCATGATAAATTGCTTCTGACTTAAATTTGAGATCCAACCATGACTCATTTCTTTCGACCCGACATGTGATGGTGTTCTTCTTGTTCTTTAAATGCTTAACGTTGTTCCTTATCTAGATTGCTTGACCAGCTTAGTTAAGGATCTTGGACTATTTTTCTTCTTCATCATTACTTCCCTTACTTATACTTGACTACCTTATGTTGCTAATTTAGCCTTAGTTTTGCAAGCTTATCTCTTTTCGAGCTTGATCATGACATATTTTAT
>JANAVB010016193.1:2121845-2310795 GCA_029216955.1 Iris pallida | reverse complement strand
CTACCTAAGCTCGTCACAGAGTCAGTTGCACGCGCCTCAAAGTCTGAGAAATTGACAGCTTTTGTAGAAGACGTAGAGACGCAATCATCACTCTTTATCGGTTACGGCTGTACTCTGCCACATGGCCGACTGAACACTCGCATGCACCTCAAACAACCATGCGCTCAGAATTTATATGTGCTTCTATGGCCATGCGCCCAGACTTACTTTTGGCACCTAAAAGTCAGTTGACAAGTCTCCTTATGCACATCCAAGCAAATCATCCAGTACCAAATCCAAGATCTTCAAGCAATAACACATGCCATGTGTCATTAACTCAGTTCTGCCTACGAACGGGTGCCAACCACCCATGATCTCAGCAAAAACCAAATCTCAACAACTGCCATGTGTCAGCTCCGTCGCAGCCCAACGATACAGTTCAAACAGATTCAGTTTCAGCTTCCTGGCGCATCTCCATGCGCGTAACAAAGTCAGACACATGGCATTCCTACGTGTAAAATCTCCATGCACACATCGAATATGCGTGCATAAGCAGATCATTCTGCTGCCTATAAATAGAAGGATCATTCCTTCATTCAAGAGCTTCAACCACTTCAATATTCTCAATATTTTCAAGAGCTTCAACGGCTTCGACTCATCACCTTCCAGATCAACTCAGACCTTCAGAGAGTTCAAGATCATCGTCAGATCATCAACGGAGTAAATAATTACCTCTCTATCGCTACGGTTGCCAGATAAAAACAAAAGTGTACTAGAGGGATTCCATCGAGATCCTACAATGTACTCTGTTTTGTTTGTGATTAAATATAAAGTTCATTTCAAAATTTTTAATGGCAAGCAACAGGTTAGATGATATACTTACTTTGCATGCACAAAACATTCATTAGCGTGCATCCTGACTACATGATCACTAGTGTTAACACACCATTTAGGATGTTGCCATATAGGATTCCACGGTAATCGACGCGCCATTCATCAGGTTGTAAGCCCGAATGAATGTCCCGATACCACGTACCCTTAAAGTATGTTTATACTAACCCCATGGTCGGATCGACTCCAGCACCCTAGGCATACCGTCTGCAGAAGCAGTCACCCCCTTGTGCACAAGTTGTCCATGACCATACGAATGCGTGTCTGACTTGATCATAAACATAATCATATGTCAAATTATTATAATAAGTAAAAGAAATAGTGTATCATCTCAACTCATCCACGTCATGTTCAATGACTTATCATTTCCATCGTTACCATCATTTTCACTTGGTGATCTCAGCGATCCTAAGCCTCATTATTCCTTATTGCATCAACTCATTGCAACATTTCTCACATCATTTCTTTCGACAAGGAACATATAACATTCATTCATTTCATATGGGACATTTACTTGTTCTTTTTGGTGTGACAATAGCAATGCCAGCACATTAAAATCATGCATCAGTCACATAAGCATCTCGTTATTCAAGTATTTTATTTGTTTTCAACAACATTACAGAAAAGGGACATTATCATTTCATTTCGGCATCAATTAACATTAGAAGTTCAATGTTCAAGTATTGTCATTCAGTAGCATTCAATAAGAGCATTTCAACTATTTCAGCAACTAGAGCTTGGGACATTTAGGGACATAAACTAGCAATACAATACTCTATTTTATTAAGCATGAAGGAGTAGAGGAGAAGGGACAGTTTCAGTCACTTGGATAAAGGGTCTCCCTGTTCCGATCACACATATCTTCTACTAGACATAGCCCCACCAGCGAGCCACATTCTAATACACATTCCATCCGGCTAGCTAAGAGAGACTGCATCCGTCTCAAATCTCTGAATTTCCAACACAAGTCTCGTTCCAACATTCTGATCGAATCCAATAAGCCAACCAAATGCCTCGAATGGAGCAGGGCATTACATAAAATCTATCATTGCTAGCACATTTATAATAATTATATATGATCTCATCATTTTTCTTTAGAGAGAATGCAGCTGGCTTATTTTGTGTTACCATATGATATTATAGGATTCTCCATACTTCATTATTACACTGAAAGGTATGGGGATCGAGATGAGACAAAGTAGATGCTGACCATGTTAATTCGCGTCATTCTTCAATAACATTGACGTTATTATCTTCCCATAACGATGATAGGATTGTCACTCCAAAGTGATAGCAGTAAATCTTGTAGTAAAATGATCACATGTCATGGGCTCTAAATAGCAAATAATCGATAGAAAATCATAAGTGACATAAATTCTCATCTTTCTTTAAGTGCCATTTAGGTACGTTATGACAGCATAACTGGAACATCAGTTGTATACCCAAAAATGTAAAATACGAAATGTAGGTTCGTACCAAGTAACAACTATAACACAGAATATGGTTGCGTGACAAACAGCCTTAGATGGATCAACATGCATGCAATATTAATAGCACCGTATAGAAACATAAAGTTTGGTGCTATAACTCCACTTTTCGAATTTTCTTTTTATTATTATTATTTTATTTATTGTGCTTCAAGGTCATTTTTTCGTCGAGACTTCGCGAATGATATTTTCTTTTATCAAAAACTAATTTTAAAAATTAAATGTTTTTGAGAGCACTACTTTGTTTAATGAAAAGATTTTATCGGAGTATTTTAAGTTAAGTTTTAGATTTATAAAACATAATTATGTATTATTCTTTATTATTAGGATAAACAAAATTATTTGACTTTTATATTTGACTTGATATTCTTAGGTTCAGGAATATTTATTATTCTTAATTGGTAATCCATTTGTAAAAGAAATCTAAATTTATGCATTAAATTATTGATATAAATTATTGTAATCGTTAGTAGATTGTGAATAGATCGAATTTGTTATTTGATTTGGATTTGAATTTATAAGATTTAAACTTTTGATAAATACTAAATGTTATTTAAATTATTGTAGTAGTTAATTATTTGATTTCGAATCTAATGTATATAATTTAAATTAATGATAATATCAAATTTATATTTCAATATTTTATGATAATCAATTATTTAATTTCAGATTTAATTTATATAATTTAAATTATTTGATTATGTCAAATAGCAATTTAAATCAGTATTTTATCTACTAACGTATTATGATTAAACTAAATTGTTTTAAATATTATTTGATTTAATTTAAAGGGGATGTTTTATCTACTCGAATCTTACCTCTTATCCAGCTAGAGGAGATTAATCCCCTATTTAAGGAGAATTATTCCTTGCTAATCTACCACAAACCATCATTCCACAACCAACCCAGAGCCATAGTGCATCGTGTCCGTGTCCACTCTTCCAATATAATATTTTTATTACATTTACATTTCCCGTGTCAGGTCAGACACACCCCGACACAATCTCGAATCCCTAATTTCCTAAAGACCCTAGTCCTAACCCTAATTCCGACAAGCATAGCTCTGCCCTGCGGCCGCCTACGCCTACACCTATGCCTCCACCATCATTTTTTTTGCATCCTCGCCAAAAGCGCCACACCCACCATAAGCGTCGCAATCCCGGCCACCTCCACTGTCGAAGTTGTCGAGTCCCCAAAACCTGCCACCACCATTAACCTGCCATTACCACCACCTTTATCATCTTCATCCTCTGACGTCCTCGTCCTTTGACACCAGAACTCCATCGTAGCCAACAACACCACCACCACCTTCTCCTACCTCGCCCATAACCCCATGGCCAACGTCAGCCGCTTCGGCCTCCTCCTCTTGCCTAGTCACCAAATATCCAAAAATCGATCACACGCCACCTAACTCTTCTGCGACACCACCTTTCTCTCTACCTGGGCAGACATGCTACTCCAGTGCCTATCACTAGCGTCGTCACTCGTGTTTTCTGTGCCCGACGACCTCAGATCCGTCGCCTCGTCCAAAACCACAGCTTGCTGCCCGTGCGATAACCACCCACTGTATCCGCGGTTGGCCTGGAGAGCCCCACCAAAGCCATCATCACCAACAGATCGTGGAGCCTCCCCTATCGAGCTACCGCTGCTCGGAGGCCATCCTGACCACTTGTCGAAGCTGCCGCTCCGTGGACCAGTATAGCCCCCGCGACGCCTGGATCTCTGATCCCGAGCCGCCGTGGCCATGCCTCTCGTCAGTAGCGTCCACGCCGAGAACCTCCCAAGCGCCGTCGGCCCTCGCTCGCACCCGCACAACCCAGCGAGTCGTCCATCTCCCAGTCGATCGTTGTAAGCTTCTCCTTCGACCTCTCTAAATCCTCTCTCACTCTCTCTTGAAGTCTATACTCATTCCTCTCCCTCCCTTTGGACTCCCTCGATTTTGAAGAAGAACCCCTCTGGTTCAAAGAGAGAGAGACAGAATATTAATTGCAGATATTTTGTCTACACAGGAAGTACAAGTATATAGTAGGTATAAGCTTTAGTAGATACTGTATATGTGTACTAATGTGTTTATTAAATACATTTTACACCATTAGTGTCCCTTATACTGTATTTATTAAAATAAATATATAGTAAATAATTTTTGAAAATTATTTATTCTGTAACTATTTTATATAATTTGGGTCTGGTTCGAGTTTTATGTTCGTATTAGAATATGTTTAAGCCATGTTAGCAATATTTTCTAAGCCTATAAATATACATATATCATTTAGGCTTGTAATATAATATTTAGGTTCATATTCCAAAAATAGAGCACTTTCAATATATAAAGTATATATAAGGTATTTACAATAGATTTTTATAACATATCTATGAGTTTATCTAGATGGGCTCATACATTAACTTTCGAAATAGCTCATTTTTATATATGTATATTGTTGTATTATTGATTTTAGCCTAAAAATAATTTCTAGATTTTAAAATATTTATTTTGGCAAGTATTTCACTAATATAATATAGTTTTTGAAATATCTATTTACGATCTAAATGCGTGTTTTATAAAATATATTTTTCTAAAATATTATATATTTTTAAAAAAATTTAAACAATTTCTCTTCGATTCCATCTTGATCGTGACTAGTCATACGTTCCTATTTATTGTGATTCTGACTGTTTCATATCGACCCTAGGCTAATCATGTACGCCCCCTGAATTTTCGGGATTTATTTTTGAATTTTCCTAAATGATTTATTCTCGATAATTTATTCTATTTAATTAATTTTTATTTAGTTCGTATTTCGGAATTAGTACAACGAAACTGAGATCAGTCGATTCTAGTGATCTCACATCGCTGAAATTGGCAAGATGATTATGTGGATCACTGTGATAAGATGATTAACCTTACTGTTGATTATCTTATCTCGATTTGTGTATCGTAGGTTTCGATGTACGAATAACGAGGTGCAACTTGATATTTTAAATTCTTAGATTAAAGTTGACCCTGTTTGACCAAGATATATAGTATCTTGGTTGGTATTGTTTAGGAATAGTATGCTTAGGCTAGTTTTGACCTCGGTTGACCAAGTTTGACTATTTTGAACAAAAGTCAACTATCAGTCAACACTTGGCCTAGGAATGTTTAGAAGTTGACTAGTTGACCAAAAGTCAACAGTAAGTCAACCCTTGACTTAGATTGACCTAGTTTGACTGCTTTGACTTGTTTTGACCTAGTTTGACTTAGTATGACTTGATTTTACTTCCAAACCCTTATATTGATACAGTATTCCATCTATAGGTCCTCGAGGCACTGTTCTTGGACTCAGTCGACTTATCCATCACATCATAGGCGAGTACATTCTCTGATAACTGTTTTCCAATTTATGATAACTGTTATAATATATGTACTTAGTGTAGATATGCTTATTCCTGACACATGGTTCTCACGGATTGGTATTCCTGGATCTCGACGAGAGATGTTGCTCCTTGTTAGCTTGGGATGTATTGTGCAAGCTCCATTGTAGCTCTTGCACAATATATGATAACTGATTCTAGAGAAGACTTGCTCCCTTCTTATTAGAATCCCGTGCAGTGACGTGTCCTGTTTGGATCCATTCTACCAGTTGGGGGTGGAAGAGTAGTAGCGTATGCCTGTGATCAAATCCATCTTGCATTCTTGAACAGTGTTAGTCATATACCACACTTATGACTAGCCAGGCCAGATCTTACAGGTTCCCAAGTCGGTCACAAGCTAAAACTACTACTCACACACATTGGATAGATGGCTTACCCTGATTTGTGTACATACCATGATTAGTTATATTTTCCTATTCTAGCCCTAGCTCTACAGCTTACCATGCCATGATACATATATGTACACTCCATGATTTTATTGTATATGCTCTATTTACAGTCTTATGGCTTTTATTCTATCTTGAGATCTGTTATGAGATTTATGTACTCGTTCCATCCTGACCGAATATGTTGACAAAATTTTAGGAGTAGTTGTGCCCTCAGTATTGGACTTCATGATGTTGCTAGCTGAGGTGTATCTCACTATTCTTCTATGTGAGTTGCCTGGTAGTTATCCTTAGTTAGTCTTATTGTTCCTTCTTTATTTTCTGTCTTATGATCATTGTAGATTCTAGTTGTTCTAGTGATATTGTTATTATTTCTTGTCTTATCTTCCTTAGTTTTCATGATATGACATGAGTACATTTCTAGTTTTGGATCATTAGATGTAGTAGTTAGTTTAGTATACTTGACAGCACTCTACCGTCGATACTGCGGCGTAGGCTGGGCGTGGCCCACGTATTCGTACCCGTATATCCGGGTGCAGATCGTGACACATTTTTAGTGGTGGTCCATGCAGGTCAGTCTTTGCTATTAATGCGAAGTCGTGGTAGTACTTGAGCTTATCTGTACTACTGCGAGCCTGCCCTAGGATTAAGGTTGAGTCATGGAATATTTTAGGATTTTGGTACTCAGTCACATATTAGGAACTCTTGGTAGATTCCAGGGATGACCCCTGAGGAATCTTATTTCGAAGGCTTTCAAATCTTTTCCCACTTGTTTCCATTCGTCCTGATTTCTGAAATATCTGTCCGTATCAAACTTTATTCCTTCTTGGGATGAGTTTCTGGACCCCAGAGGGAAGGTATAAGTTGGACTTATATATCTTCTAGGTTGAGACGAGAGTATGATTTGTCAGTCTCATATTAGGTTGAGATTGTTTTATATTATATTCCAATAATTTCCTTTTATCTTGACCTAGATAGTACCTTTGGACATCTCCTGAGAATTTTCTTCTGAACCCTACCTCGGAATCTGCTTCGTTAGTTTCTATCTACTTATCCTTGATTCGTTGTTGAAAATTTTGAATCTTGATGTTTGTTCGTTGTTGACTTCGATTTTGACTTTGTTTGAGATAAGTTTTTTAGGATTGAGTTAAGATATCCTGATAAACATATTTCATGGAGACGATGGAACGATAAATGTCTACTTTACTTATGAAGTTTGGAATTTATCGCAGTCATATTAGCTAGCCTGACAGGGACATGGAGCCTGATTTTGGATATACTATCCTAGTTATGGAATTTAGTTTCTCTTGCAGCCATACCGGTTGGCGTGGTAAGGAATCTAGATGACATGATTATAGGGTGTATGCCTTAGTTATGGACTCTATCGTTTATTGCAGCTATGCTTATTGGCGTGGCGTAAATTATGGCAGCATGGTTTTGGATAGACGTATATGGTTATCAGGTTATATCTAAAATTGATTCACTTCTTTTTGACCAAATGATGAGGACAATTATACCCTTATTTCTCGACTTATCATTCATTTCTTTTCTCATCGTATGATGATTTCCTCATCTTGCCATCATTTTCCTTTGACTTGTTTAACTATGTCTTGATTTCACCAATCACCTATCTCATATCTACATCTATCATCTACACTTGAAAATTTTGAAATGTTTATATCTCAATTGTTTCTTAAATTTCGATACTATTAAGATTTTTATTCCCTTCTATCCATGACCAATCAATTTTGGTCGTCTTGTTTATCGTGCCAAAGAGTCTTGGTTGCTGACTAGACTCTAGATGACTTCAAATTCCTTTGTGACTTGGGTTCTTCCTAAATTGTGCTTTTAGGACCTTGATTTCGAATTCATAATTTTATCGTCTTTCATAAATAAACTTGGATCTTGATCGTGCTTATGTGACCTATAATCTGATTTCTATCAAATCTATCTCTCAATCGTGTTATTCTCAAATTTTTCTCTCCATTTGCTTCTCTTAGCCCTGTTTTAGATCATGACTATCAAACTTTGATTTTCATGATCTTGATAATCTTAACCCTCAAATCGTGCCAAGTGAACTTAGACTATTTCCAATTTTAATCACGTTCGAACTTGGATCGTATTTTATGATTTTATTAATCATACTCCTTAATCTTTGATCGGGCCTATAAGACCTTGACTTCGATCCTTGTTTGTGTCTGAAATTTTATCTCAACCGTGCCAAACCTTTTTTTGGTCATGGTTAGATTTTCATCTTGATCGGGCCTGTACGACTTTCGGGTTGATTTCCATCAACCTAAGTCCTACGGATCACCCCATACTTGAACTTCATTTATATCTTCGATTCTCCGAATCGTCTCTAAAATCGTGCCCCAATGACTTTACTTATTTCTGAAATCATGCACATATAATTTTGTTCATATCATGATTCTATCGTGCCAAATCTCTCTTGGTGCCTGAACAGTTGTGAATCGATTATCTTGATCGTGCAAAACTCATCATTCTTGGATCGTGCCTAAATTATTGCTTAAATCTTCTATCATGTTTTAACGCCACTACCAACCTTTAATTTCGAGGACAAAATTTTTATAAGGTGGGTAGGATGTAAGCCCCCTGAATTTCTGGGATTTATTTTCGAATTTTCCTAAATAATTTATTCTCTGATAATTTATTCTATTTAATTAATTTTTGATCATTAAATGCTCTTTACCGTGACTTGAAATTCTAGAGCATCAGGGATACCAGTCTCTGAAAACTTTCTTCTTGAAGTTTGTAGTAGACGAGATTATCTTCACATTGATATTTTGTGTCCCACTCGAACTTATTCCCTTGTACTCTTTTTGCTTCGGCACAGTTCGGGTCAATTTAGACCATTTAATTATTAATTGAATTCCCACTCTTTTCCTTGATCATCATATGCACGTTATCATGACTTTTAATTTAGGAGCACCAGACTAGCCTTTTTATTCAAAACAACTTCTCATGCATGATCTATTCAAGACGCTCTTCACCCATGACCTTCGTGTCCCACTCAGACACTCCTATTTTGTGCTTCATTTCCTTCGCACAACTTTCGGGGCAATTTAGGCCAATTAATTATCTACCGTAAAACCTGATTTAATTTCCAATTTATTTCGGGATCCGACATCGATCCAACCTATTCAACCTAAAGTATGGACATGGCCCACATGAAGCCTACTACCCACATGAAACTGGTGTCCCATTTATTTGAGCCTCCGTATGTTATTTATTTACCCATGATTATAAATACCCATTTAAAATCAATTATTTCACCCTGTCCGATTTTGACCCGACCCGACTCGACTGAACCCGAACCCAAGCTCCATGTTGTCCTCTCATGACTGCCCAAATACCCCACACAATATTTCTCCTTTTCTATTTGAAAATATCTCTTCCTCCCTCTACTTCGTTAAATATCTTAAAATATCTCTTCTATTATAACTAATTCTTATTTAGTTCGTATTTCGAAATTAGTATAATGAAACTGAGATCAGTCGATTCCAGTGATCTTACATCGCTGAAATTGGCAAGATGATCATGTGGATCACTGTGATAAGATTGTTAACCTTACTGTTGATTATCTTATCTCGATTTGCGTGTCGTAGGTTTCGATGTACGAATAATGAGGTACAACTTGATATTTTAAATTCTTAGATTAGAGTTGACCATGTTTGACCAAGATATATGGTATCTTGGTTGGTAATGTTTAGAAATAGTATGCTTAGGCTAGTTTTGACCTCGGTTGACCAAGTTTGACTGTTTTGAACAAAAGTCAACTATCAGTCAACACTTCGGCCTAGGAATGTCTAGAAGTTGACCAGTTGACCAAAAGTCAACAAGTAAGTCAACCTTGACTTAGATTGACCTAGTTTGACTGCTTTGACTTGTCTTGACCTAGTTTGACTTAGTATGACTTGATTTTACTTCCAAACCCTTATATTGATACAGTATTCCATCTACAGGTCCTCGAGACACTGTTCTTGGACTCAGTCGACTTATCCATCACATCACAGGAGAGTACATTCTTTGATAATTGTTTCCCAATTTATGATAACTGTTATAATTCATGTACTTAGTGTAGATATGCTTATTCCTGACACATGGTTCTCACGGATTGGTATTCCTGGATCTCGACGAGAGATGTTCCTCCTTGTTAGCTTGGGCTGTATTGTGCAAGCTCCCTTGTAGCTCTTGCACAATATGTGGTCACTGATTCTAGAGAAGACTTGCTCCATTCTCATTAGAATACCGTGCAGTGACGTGTCCTGTTTGGATCCATTCTACCAGTTGGGGGTGGAGGAAGTAGTAGCGTATGCCTATAATCAAATCCATCTTACATTCTTGAATAGTGTTAGTCATATACCATACTTATGACTAGCCAGGCCAGATCTTACAGGTTCCCAAGCCGGTCACAAGCCGAAACTACTACTCACACACATTGGATAGATGGCTTATCCTGATTTGTGTACATACCAAGATTAGTTCTATTTTTCTGTTCTAGCTCTAGCTCTACAGCTTACCATGCCATGATACATATATCTACACTCCATAATTTTATTGTATATGCTCTATTTACAGTCTTATGACTTTTATTCTATCTTGAGATTTGTTATGAGATTTATGTACTCGTTCCATCCTGACCGGATATGTTGACAAAATTTTAGGAGTAGTTGTGCCCTCAGTATTGGACTTCATGATGTTGCTAGCTAAGGTGGATCTCACTATTCTTCTATGTGAGTTGCCTGGTAGTTATCCTTAGTTAGTCTTGTTGTTCCTTCTTTATTTCCTGTCTTATGATCATTGTAGATTCTAGTTGTTCTAGTGATATTGTTATTGTTTCTTGTCTTATCTTTCTTAGTTTTCGTGATGTGACATGAGTACATTTTTAGTTATGGATCATTAGATGTTGTAGTTAGTTTAGTATACTTGACAGCGCTCTACCACCGATACTGCGACGTAGGCTCGGCGTGGCCCACATATTCGTACCCGTATATCCGGGTGCGGGTCGTGACAAATCAGACTACTCAAACTCGATAGAAATATTTGTTTCACTAACAAAGGACCACAGACAAGTGCACTTTCTGATTGCTTTCGATTCATATTAGTTCCATTTCATGTTTATACATATGCATCCTTGCTTGATGACACATTGTCAAACGGACTAGTATCATGAATTTATTTATACTTCATGACTATCTTTTATATGATTACCATACTTGCGACTTGATTCCATGAGTACAAGCTGGGCGGAAAAATATCTTAGTAGACTTTTGGACTACCCAGAAACATCCCCAAAACGTCTATTCTTGCATAATAGCAGTCACACAATTTACGTGCGGGATACCGGATTTATCCTCTAGCCGTTCATATGTCCAAAATGATATTTTAAAACATATAGATAGTTGTCTTTTATTTGTTTCGTTGATTGCCATGTCACCCCATTTACATGCTCATTTAGTGGATACATCATGTGGTAGAGTCATCTATTTTCTTTCTAGACATGTCATGACATCGGTTACTTTCTAGTTTCACCTCGCATATGTTATTTTCATGTCTTGTGAATTCTATTGTGTTTTCGTATTATCGTCGGTTTGTGTGCTTGTTCTATTCCTGACTGGAAACCAATATTTTTCAGGTTAGCTGTGGCTTCACTTAGAATTGGAAGATACGGGTGTACTTGCAGACTAAAACCTAGAAATTAGATAGAAGTGATATCATTTTCATTACTTGTAAGAACTTTGTACTTTTTTTTAAATATAAATCTTGTAATAATTTGTAGATTTGATTTAAAAATGTGAATGAGCAATAAATGTTATATTTTGTGATTTTGAGCATCTTGGCCGTGACAGCGTTCTACCCCGATTCTGCGGCGTAGGCTGGCTTGGACACGTCTCGCATCCGAAAAGCGGGTGCGGGTCGTAACAAGTTTTTGTGGTGGCCCATGCAGGTCAGTTTTTGTAAAAGGTTGCGAACTCGTGGTAGTACCATATTGGTCGTACTGCTGCGAGCCTGCGACTAGGAAATGCTCATTCACATTAGGAATAATTTGAATTTAGGAGGATGACTAGGACTAGGAGTCCCTTATTCAACTAGAACATTGGATAGTTAAGGATTGTTATATAGACCATGCAAGAATTTATTAAATTCAGATTACTTGAGAAATTTCCATAGATACGCCATTACATTTTGATATGACGATATGACCTAAGGTGGGTAGACTATTCGTCTGTAAGTTGGGACTTACCTGTAATTAATTCTTAATATTGATAAATTGTGCAAATTTTTTTTCTGCCTCTTTAGATACCCTCCTTATATCATGCGAGTCCAAATTGCTTATTTATTTTCGTGTTACCATAGGGAATCATTTTATAATTCTGAATCCATTAACACAGAGGAATCTCGAGTTAGTTGTTAATTCTAAGTTTTTCTCAATCTTTTGAATAACCATGGAATAAAAATTATGTGTTTACGTTTCTATTGTCTTCAATCATTTCTTCTTAATTGACCGTCATACTTACGCTTTTTCTATTCTTAATCATTTGTACAATTTTACTTTTCTCCCTCTAAAAATCACCATATAGTAAGACATGTATAGCTTATTTATTTCCCATTAGCTATAAGCTATTATATTTCTTTAGGGGTCAATATTCTATTTCCATCCATTGACTTTTCAACTTAACATGACTTAATCATCCATATATTTATTCTGACTCAATTTTGTTATATAGGCTTTCCTTCAATTTTGAATGTTAGAGAAACAAAAATTAAAATTAACATCTCTCCTGTCTTCGATCATCCTCTTCCTAATCCATCGTTTGATTTTTTGAACTAATACTTTCACGTCAAGGACATACATTTACATTTCTATCATGATCGAGTTGTTTGGATTTCCAAAAGTTCCTTTGATACTCTTATAGACATAGTTGGAAGAATATTTGTTGACTTACGATGGCAAGACAGCTGCGCACTATCGTCACCTATTTGAATTACCGGGACTGTGGGTTCACTGCAACCATTAGCGTACTGGCGTGACATGATCCCTAAGTTGAAGTAATTTCAAGTAAGCATAAGTTATCAAATATTGTTAAAACTATGCCATGGTCATCTTTATGTCAATACTGGATATAGTTAATGGGTATTCGTTACCGTATCTTTGCTTGAGTTGTGGCACCAAGAGTTTGCTGCAGCTAGTTGTACACTGGCGAGGCATAATTCTCGGTAAAGTGACTTCGAATATTTTATGAGTTTCGAATACCATGGAGGTTATATCTTTATTGGCATATGACTAATAATTTTTCATGATCAGCAAATCTTCAACTTACACTCCAAACTGATTTGATATCTCATTCCTTACCAACGAATTTTAAATAAAGCTTGCATATCTTCCTTTCTTATGTTTCTCCTTATCCTCTATTTATCGAGTTGTCATTTGGTTCCTCCTTATTTAAACCTATGACTAGATTTTAATCCCATTTCTCTATATTTATAATTGAACCTAAATTTTGATTCCAGGGTCATACCCACATATTAATCGTACTAGAACAACTTCGATTAGATCACCCTTAACAATTTTTTGGTCACAACTGACCATTTTTGATTATATCCCGATCAAGTCAGTTCACTCATTTTCTAGAGTTTGACTCGGTAATCGTGATTAAATAATCTTCACTAAATAGTTAATCGTGCCAAACAAATTGAACTTTGATCGTCCCTAAATGACTTTGATCGTGGCTAAACTAATTGACTAAAGTCCTAGTCGTGCCAATACTTCAACTCTATTATTGCTAATGTTTAGATTTCATTCCACTATGATCAACATTGTTCTGGTCATATTTATATTCATGCCAAATCTTATCATGCTTGGATGACTCGCTTGACTAACCTTGATCATGACTACATCTTAGTTGTATCTAAGCAATTTTAACCATGTTTAGACTTTGTCTAAGTTTTGATCGTGATCGTACCTATAATCCCAATAGCCGTTAATCATGCCTAACAATTTATTATGGTATAGCTAATCCTATTTCGATTACATCCTTGACCATCGTGACTAGACTTTCTGACTATACTTTAATCATGCCATGGATATATTTTTTAAAATTAGACACTATTCACGACCTAATCCATTTGATTATAGGTCATATCATTTATTGATTATACTCTTAATCATGACTAATTGTGCCCTTTAAATTTCGAAGAAGAAATTTTCTAAGGTGGGTAGAGTCTTCGATTGATGAACTTTTGTCAAATTCTTTTTGAAAACATTTTAGAGCATTTAGAATTCAAGACCACAGCCAAAGGTTCCAATACCAAGCATACCTATTATCCCTTCCATTTCCACCCTAGTTGATCAATGCTTTTATCATAGAATTTTTATTTTTATTATGAACAGTTTCTTCTTTCTTCCCTTTTCTTTTTATCTATTTTATCAATATTTTCCTTATCATAATCTTACCATCCTTTTTCGTCGATCAACCAAATCGTCTATCTTGATAGTCCTTAAATTCGAGGACGAATTTATTTCTAAGGTGGATAGATTTGTAACTCCTCTTCCCGAATTTTCTTTTTATTATTATTATTTTATTTATTGTGCTTCAAGGTAATTTTTTCGTCGAGATTTCGCGAATTATATTTTCTTTTATCAAAAACTAAATTTAAAAATTAAATGTTTTTGAGAGCACTACTTTGTTTAATGAAAAGATTTTATGGGGTATTTTAAGTTAAGTTTTGGATTTATAAAAATATAATTATGTATTATTCTTTATTATTAGGTTAAACAAAATTATTTGACTTTTATATTTGACTTGATATTCTTAGGTTCAGGAATATCTATTATTCTTAATTGGTAACCACTTGTAAAAGAAATCTAAATTTATGCATTAAATTATTGATATTAATTATTGCAATCGTTAGTAGATTGAGAATAGATCGAATTTGCTATTTGATTTGGATTTGAATCTATAAGATTTAAATTTTTGATAAATACTAAATGTTATTTAAATTGTTGTAGTAGTTAATTATTTGATTTCAAATCTAATGTATATAATTTAAATTACTGATAATATTTATGATAATCAATTATTTAATTTCAGATTTAATTTATATAATTTAAATTATTTGATTATGTCAAATAGTAATTTAAATTAGTATTTTATCTACTAACGCATTATGATTAAACTAAATTGTTTTAAATATTACTTGATTTAATTTAAAGGGAATATTTTATCTACTCGAATCTTACCCCTTATCCAGCTAGAGGAGATTAATCCCCGATTTAAGGAGAATTATTCCTTGCTAATCTACCATAAACCATCATTCCACAAGCAACCCAGCGCCATAGTGCATCGTATCCATGTCCACTCTTTCAATATAATATTTTTATTATATTTACATTTCCCGCATCAGGTCAGACACACCCCGACACAATCCCGAATCCCTAATTTTCTAAAAACACTAGCCCTAACCCTACTTCCGGCAAGCATAGCTCTGCCCTGCGGCCGCCTACGCCTGCACCTCCACAATCAGTTTTTTCGTATCCCCGCCAAAAGTGCCACATCCACCACAAGCATCGCAATCCCCGCCACCTCCACTGTCGAAGTTGTCGAGTCCGCAAAACCGCCACCACCATTAACCTGCCATTACCACCACCTTTATCCTCTGACGTCCCCGCCCTTTGACAGCAGAACTCCACCGTAGCCAACAATACCACCACCACCTTCTCTAACCTCGCCCACAACCCCACGGCCAGCGTCAGCCGCCGGAGCCTTCTCCTCTTGCCTAGTCACCAAATACCCAAAAATCGACCACACGCCACCTACCTCTTTCGCGACACCACCTTTCTCTCGACCTGGGCAGACATGCTACTCCGCGCCATCACCAGCGTCGTCACTCGTGTTTCCTGTGCTCGACAACCTCAGATCCGTCGCCTCGTCCAAAACACAGCTTTTTGCCTGCGCGATCACCACCCACTGTATTCGCGGTTGGCCTCGTGAGCCCCACCAAAGCCAGCATCACCAACAGATCGTGGAGCCTCCGCTATCGAGCCACCGCTGCTCGGAGGCCATCCCGACCACTTGTCGAAGCCGTCGCTCCGTGGACCAGTATAGCCCCCGCGACGCCTGGATCTCTGATCCCGATCCGCCGTGGCCGTGCCTCTCATCAGCAGCGTCCACGCCGAGAACCTTCCGAGCGCCGCCGGCCCTCGCTCGCACCCGCGCAACCCAGCGAGTCGTCTATCTCCCAGTCGGTTGTTGTAAGCTTCTCATTCGACCTCTCTAAACCCTCTCTCACTCTCTTGAAGTCTGTGCTCATTCCTCTCCCTCCCTTTGGACTCCCTCGATTTTGAAAAAGAACCCCTCTGGTTCAAAGAGAGAGAGAGAGACAAAGATTATTAATTGCAGACATTTTGTCTACACAGGAAGTACAAGTATATAGTAGGTATAAGCTTTAGTAGATACTGTATATATGTACTAATGTGTTTAAATATATTTTACACCTTTAGTGTCCCTTATACTGTATTTATTAAAAAATATATAATAAATAATTTTCTAAAATTATTTATTCTGTAACTATTTTATATAATTTGGGTTTGGTTCGAGTTTTAAGTTCCTATTAGAATATGTTTAAGCCATGTTAGCAATATTTTCTAAGCCTATAAATATACATATATCATTTAGGCTTGTAATATAATATTTAGGTTCATATTCCAAAAATAGAGCACTTTCAATATATAAAGTATATATAAGGTATTTACAATAGATTTTTATAACATATCTATGAGCTTATCTGGATGGGCTCATACATTAACTTTCGAAATAGCTCATTTTTATATATGTATATTGTTGTATTATTGATTTTAGCCTAAAATTAATTTCATATCTAGATTTTAAAATATTTTTTTTTGGCAAGTATTTCACTAATAAAATATAGTTTTCGAAATATCTATTTACGATCTAAATGCATGTTTTATAAAATATATTTTTCTAAAATAATTATATTTTAGAATTTCTTTAAACAATTTCTGTTCGATTCCATCTTGATCGTGACTAGTCATATGTTCCTATTTATTGCGATTCTGACTGTTTCATATCGACCCTAGGCTAATCAGACTACTCGAACTCAATGGAAATATTGTTTGGACCACATGTAAGTGCACTTTCTGATTGCTTTCGATTCATAGTAGTTCCATTTCATGTTTACATATGCATCCTTGCTTGATGACACGTTATCACACGGATTATGACACGTTATCACACGGATTAGTATAATGGATTTGTTTATACTTCATGACTATCTTTACATGGTTACCATACTTGCGACTTGATTCCATGAGTACTAGCTGGGTGGAGAAATATCTTAGTAGACATGTGGACTATCCAAAAATATCTCCAAAATGTCTATCTTACATAATGGCAGTCACACAATTGACGTACGGGGTGCCGGATTTATCCTCTAGCCGTTCACATGTCGAAACTGATATTTTAAAAACATAGATAGTTGTCTTTTATTTGATTTCCTTGATTGCCATGTCACCCCATTTACATGCTCGTTTAGTGGATACATTATGTGGTAGAATTATCTACTTTCTTTCTAGACATGCCATGACATCGGTTACTTTCTAATTTCATCTCGCATATGTTATTTTCATGTCTTATGAATTCTATTGTGTTTTCGCATTGTTCGGTTTGTGTGCTTGTTCTATTCCTGACTGGAAACCAACATTTTTCTGGTTAGCTGTGGCTTCACTTAGCACTGGGAGATATGGGTGTACTTGCAAACCAAAACCTAGAAATTAGATAGAAGTGGTATCATTTTCATTACTTGTAAGAACTTTGTACTTTTCTTTAAATGTAAATCTTGTAATAATTTGTAGATTTGATTTAAAAATGTGAATGAGCAATAAACTGGATTGGACAACGTTCTACCGACGACTTAACGGCGTAGGCCGGCTTGGACACGTCTCGCATCCGAAAAGAGGGTGCGGGTCGTGACAGGTGCACATCACTAAAGTCCTAGCAATCAACTGGATATGCCTAATAAATGCTTATGTGAACCATTTTAGGTGTGATTATATGGAACTTTATGTTCAACTTCAATCCTAAATGACGTACAATAGTCATCAAATATTTTTAATGTGAATTTTTTTGACACTATTAAGTCTTCTGCACTTTATCTGATAATTTGGATAGTGAGCCCATAACTTGGTTCGATATGCCAGGAATTTTGCAAATGCAACATTTCTTATATATATCAAGCATACATTTGACTAGCGAGTTGATACATCAATCAATACCATAAAATATTTAAATAGTTTGCATGATGATTGGATAGGTCCACAAAATCCCCTTGAATTTCTTGTAGAATAGAGCAAGGTTCAAAGTGTATCTTTGTAGGAGACGATCTTGGATTCAATTTTATCAAAGAACATGCTTAGCAGAGCATATTGATATACCCGAGATTCTTAATAACTTCTAGAAAGATGATGCTATGCTTAGATTTAAGAATATGGCGCATCAAGTATCAAACAGGTGACCTAGATGGTCATGCTAAAACATAAATGTGCTCATCGTGAATAGTGGTCTAGATGGCCTCATAAAGTTCTAGTTCGAGGAGTTTGTCCTTGAACTGATCCAGAATCCAAATCACTAAGCTGCTCCAACATTTCATGTCACGGTTCACTAGGCCTGTCAAACGCATGGCCTGATCTGGGTATCTTCCTTCGGCTTTAGCAAATGTGTTCGCGAAGATGGATATCCTGACGGAAAGAAGCATCGATGAATCTTCCGGAGGTATACAGCTCGGCTTCAAACCCCTCAGATGGGAGCTGTACCTATCTGAAGTACTGTAAAATAGGTCCTTGCTCTGGGGAACTAACTTGTAACATAATTTCCCGACTCTGTCTTGTTGAATCGGGGTCATGTCCCATACCATCCTTCGAGGGTGACTGGAGAATTCATATCGGGACAAGGACATGTGTCTTGACATCTCAGTGGGATACATAATTTTGTCCCTACATTGATAAATCCTTTCTTCTTTCTCGATCTTTGGCAGAGATGTCTTCTTGACTGCATCTCCAAACAAGAAGGCCGGTTTCTTATGAACCACATTGTCTACAACCTCCAAAGGTTCACCGTTCATCAGACATAACAAAGTGTTACTTTCTTGAGCAGTGAGTATGGTTTCTGGATTCAGGTGCATCATATTACGGATATGAGACATGAGATAAGTCTTCTTTATATTCTGGTATATTGAAGCTGAAGCAAATTCTCAGCATCAGGATCTTCTCTAAGATCAACCATAAAAAGAAGAAGAACAAACACAAGTTAGTCTAAAAAAGAGCCTCATTCTATGAAGAAGAATATATAAAATCACAGGTTACGCGACATCTGTGTTATGCGACACTGTGTTGCACGACTATCTGTGTTGCACGACCTCTGTTGTGCGACATATGTAAGCCCCTATTTTTCAAAATTTATTTAATTAGTGTTAATTAGCTTTTATGTCATTTTAGCCTTAAAATATTTACTATGATTTTTAGGAATTTTTCTAGAATTTTTAAATATTTTTAAATAAGTTTTAAAATGAAAATGTCATTTTATAATTTTCTAAAATGTTTTTAATGCATTTTGTAATTTATTAAATTGTTTAGATATCAGTTTGCAATTTTCCTATTTGTTCATGCAAATTTATTTGCATATAATAGCTGCGGGAGGGGATTTGCAAATTTTATTTGCATTGTTTAACTGTTAGGGCTTTCGTGTAATATCCTAAACTATAGGGGCCTAAACGCTAAACCTAATCTACCACCCCGACGACTCGGCTGGCCGACTGCCACGCCGACGACGACCACCGACCTGCTTTCCCCGCCATTTTCGGCCAGTCCGACCGCCTCAACCCCCTATAAAAACCCCGCAGTCCCCCCGACCCATCTACCACCACCACGACGCAACCACCGCCGACCACCCCCCTGTTCTTCCCCAAAACCCATCACCGGAACCCTAGCTCCGACTAACTCCCAGATCCACCTCACCGACGAACGTCACCGCCCCAACCACCCTCGTCGACTCGCCGCACCGAGGCGAATCGATCGTAACCCGAGCGCCACCATCCCATCGCCTCCTCCGCCGTCCACGGCCTTCGAAACACCCTCGACTAGCCGAACACGTAAGTCGCAGCACTGAATCGTGTCGTCCGTGTCTCGAATCCACATATGTGGTTCGCCAGGACACGGGGACCCTAGTCCAGTACTTGGACACACGAATCAAACACTTGTACGTGTCGTGCATGGCACGGACACGTAGACTCTGTGTCCCAAATTGTCAGGACACAGAGTGGTATTTCGGGCTACTGATATATTAAACTAAAACCTAAATAAAACTACCGGAGCCCCACCCTAATAGCAAGCCCGCTCAGGCCCATTGGCCAGCAGCTGGGGCTTTAAGTCTTCACCCTTTAACAGAGGGCCGAGTTCGAGCCCTCTGTATGTTTCTTTTTGGTTTCTTTTTTCTTTTCTTTTTTGTTATATTATATATATATATATATTTTTGTTATATTATATATATATATATATATCTATATAATATATTATATATATATATATATATATAATATATTATATATATTTTTGTTATATGTTTGTTATATATTTTGGTTATGTATTTGATATATATATTATATAATATATATATATATAAATATATATATATATATATATATATATATAATAGTATTTGATATATAGTATTTGTATATATATGTATTTGTAAATATATTATATAAAATAATATATATATATATATATATTATATATATATATATATATATATATATATATATATATATACAGTGATATATAATATTTATATATATATTTTTATATTATTATATACACTGTATATATATATATATATATATTATATAATATATATATATATATAATATTTTTTTTTTATTATATTATATATATAAAAAAAAAATTATATATATTATATATATATATATCATTATCTATATATATATATATATTATATATTATATATACTGTCTTATATATATATATATATCTATATATATATATCTATATAATATATATATATTATATATATATTGTTATAGTAGTAAATTTCTATATATATTTGTATTTATATACATATATGTATATATGTATATATTTCATGTGTATATATATTATTATATATATGGTGTTATATATTTATACAATATTGTATATATATATATATTATATATATTATATATCTATATATAATATAATATATTATATAATATATATACTTTATAATTAAGTATATATACTTATAATGTAAGTATTTCCTAATATATATATATATATATATATAATATATATATATCTATATATATATATATATATATCTATATATTATATATAGATATATATATATATATATAAATATATATATATAAAGTATAAATAATATATTATATATATATAATATATATATATATATAATATAAGGAAAACTTAATTATAAGTATATATATATATATCTATATATATATATATATATATTATTATATAAATATATATATATATATATATATATATATATATACTTTATAATTAAGTATTCCTATTATATATATATATATATATATATATTATATTATATATATATATATATTATATATATAAGGGAAATACTTAATTATAAAGTATATATATATATATATATATATATATATATATATATATATATATATATATATGTACTTTTAACATATGTATGTATATATTCTTTATGTGTAATTCTACCTTATTAAAATATTAATATTATTTTGTACTTTTACCAATTTGTATTTTAGTATATTTAAATTACTGCAACCATTTGGTGTCCAAGCCTAGCATGGGTTTTTGGACCCAAATGTGTTTTCACACATTCAAGACCTGTGCAAGTCATATTGGACTTGATTCATGGCCTTGGGTCCTGTATTTGGACTTTGGTTCAAATTATTATACATGGAAAAATACGCAAATAATTAATTATTTAATTTCAATTGTCTGCAATGTTGTTTTGAATTTCTAAAAATACTTAATTACTGTTAAAATTCTAGAAAATAGTATTTAGATACTAGTTAATTTAGCTAATTTAGTATAATTTTTTATAGTTTTAAATTATAGTTTTGCCACTAGTTTGGCATATGAAACCAAAACTTATTTTCTGTGTACTTAGGAAAACTGATTTTTATAAATACTTGTACTGGTTAATAAATTCCAGAAAATTATAATAAATTTCTATTAACAAGGATCATTTTAGTACTTTATTTTATATAAAAATAAGCTTTTGTCTATCTCAAAAACTGTTGAAATATAATGATCATTTAATTAATTTATTGATTAATTACGACTTACAATTTTGTGCTATTTTGAGTTTTAGCCGTATTAAACCTCACCCCTCACTAGTGTAAAGAACCTGTAAGTTAGTTAAAGTAGTATGTCACCCACATTGGTCTCCTATGCCAAAGTCATCATTTTGGCTAGGTGCCCAGTCACAAGTCGTGTTTCACAAATTAGTGTCTTAGTGTTTTAGCTAGTATAAAAACTAAGTGTAGGTATTTATTTCTACAGTGACGAGTTACCAGACTATATAGCACTTTATCGCAGCTTGTTTTGCTTTGCTTTGCTAGAGGCAAGTGCTTTCTACAAACTTTACATACCGCTATAACAATAAACTGTGTTACCAACCATGTTAAATGCTGATCCTTGGGGTAGCAAGTTAGAACTTTACATGCTGTATTACTTTTAGTCTCTACCATGTTTAGACAGTATCTCAGTCTCTCACATGATTAAATAAGGGTTAAGGAGAAACTGTTAGTATTGTACGTGAATATGACCCCCTTTCCGTATGTATTTACGTGCTCGGTGACATTCTATATGTGACCTTGCCGTATGTTCTGATCCCGCATTTGTGTATGGATATACACGATGCCATTCGTGCACGTATGTGCATGCCAGAAAAACTTGATATGTGCCGCTGTACATCCATACACCTATTGACGGTTCACGTACATGCTACAGTTTAAACTTTTAAACTATATGTTGTCATTTCTAAAACCAATTAAACCATGATATGCCATGATTCCAGTTTATTACATTCTTGTTCATGCTTAGTATATTTAGTTTGCTAGAATCAGTACTTGCTCCCGTCTTGACAGGATAACGTTGTAGGTGTCCTTACTGAGGAGGAGTTACTCTGCGACACATACTATGGAGATACTGCCGAGGACCCGGCTTTGCTTTACGAGGATATTCCTCAGGGAACCTCGCCTAGTTGTTTTTTGCTTTAGACTTTTGAGAGTAGTCATGTATTAGACTAGTGTTTTGTAACTGGACATGTATCCAGTTTTACATTTCGACTTGTACTTGGATATTTTACTATATGAGACGATTTTGTGTTTGGAGCATTTTATGACTTTTATTCACTTATAGAACTGTAGCACATTTAGTCTTATCCTATTGTCTTTAGAACAACTACTACGTTTTATCTCAAACGTAGGCTGGGCATGACTCGCCTGGCCCAACAATTTGGGTAGCGGTCGTGACACATCTGTATTGCACGAAATCTGTGTGCGCGACACCAATGTGTGCGACACCTATATTTGGCAACATCTGTGTTGTGTGTGGCCTCAAATTGCGCCAATTTGACATGTACAATCACACAAAATCAGAAGGCACAAGTTTGAAACTCGTACAAAATAGTTCGTAAAAATGAACAGTGTGTGGACAACAACAAAACCCTAAAAAAGGAAGGCGCAAGTTATGAAGCGCGCCTACACTCTATAAAAAAGGAGGCACACGTTATAAAATCATGTAGATTAAAACCAAAAAACTCTAAAAAGAGTCGGTCAATTCTGTCGTAATCGGTTCATTCTCGAGGAGTCACTTTCCAGTGTCGGGTTGGCTGTCTTAATTCTCGAAGTTGGCGGTGCATTGAGATACTCTCTTCGATGATGCACCGACGAAGGCCCAGCCAATAGCCTTTCCCTTATCAGTAGCGGATCTCTTTGGCGCCATTAGAGGATTGGAGAAGCTCAGGAGAGAAGAAGGCAAAAAAGGGTTTTTGAGGAAATTAACTCTCAGAAAAATAAAAAGTTCTCTTTGAATGGCTATTTATAGCCTAAAGAGTATTTCAGACTGTTGTGCAACTTGTGCTTAAAAAACAGAGTTGGTTAAACAAAGACAAGCGCAACTCGTGTCAAATTTTCTAAATTCAAAGTATTTCAAAATTTTGAAATCTTTTAAACTTTGAAAACTTTGAATGGGGCTTGTAGAAGCTAAAAATCCAGGGGCGCCAATCGTTAAAGTATGCTATCATCAAGTGACGCAGATCATTAGGTTGCGCCAGTCTCAGGTTGTGCCAAAGCAAGATGCACGGTGCACATGGCAGGCTCCTCGAGAAGCTGTAACGACTGTCAGCATTATTGACAACTCTGACAGCACAAAATTGAAAAATCCATTCGAATCCCGCGCAATGTGGCGCTCGAGAAGATTTTGTCAGCATGTAATTAATGCTAACAGCTTACCCGCGTAAGTCGTCAAGTGGCACGCAAATAATTAATACAGTATAAAAGACCCAGTCAGAGGCACCAGTTTGTGAGTTGCGCCCGCGTGCAACCTGGCTAGTTGGTGCACTTGATCTAATTTTATGTCTAGAAGTAGGATGATGGCACGTATGCCACTAATCTCGAAGAACGTGTCCACGATACTGCCTACGACCACACGCATCTAACTCAATTGATTTCATGCGTCCCCAGCAGTTGAAGTAACCGCTCTCGTAACTGGACAAAAGACACGCAACCTGAAGTACACGCCACTCAATAACTACTTAACAGTTATTTCAAGAACTCTATAAATAGAGTTTCAAATCAGTCTTAAAGTATCACTAAGGATCATAATCTCCTGACAAAGTGCTGTTGTATTCTCCAGAGGCTTGTGTCTTCGATACACATCGTCCAAGGGATAAAATGATCGTCTTCTGATCAGATTCCTATAGTTGTACTTCCCCAAAAATCAATTGTACTCTTGTACTCTTTTCTAAGTTTGTATAAAACTTTTGTTTTTGCAAACAAGGATAGTCACACGATGGTCCTTTATCACTTGAATGGTTGTAGAGTGCAACCCATTCGGTAGGCTAGCCATCTTTTCCAAGACACACTTTTGACCGTATTTATTAGAAGTTATGCAAAGATACTCCACTCTATTTTATTCAATGGTTTCAATATGATAATTATTTTGTCTGATATCCTTAAAACTCAACAGTATTTTTTCGGAATAAAGAGAATATAATATATCTTTAATGTTAAATTTGGTTCCATTGGTCAATATAAAATAGAAATTTCTGATAGGGTTGTCATAGTATTTTTTTATGGACGAAATTAAAAAATATTCGCTTAGGAAGAATATTATGCATAGTCTACCAAACATCTAATTCTCCACTTGTCATACATGAGCAAAACTAATTGAATTTGGTCACATGTACGTAAATATGAATTCAATTAATAATACAAACATATACTTTATTCAAAATAAAAATAAAACTATAATTCATAATTATTAATCCTAAAATATAAGGCATGTAAGGCCATCTATGACTATTATTCTTCCATCTCTGCTGGTGAAAGTCTCCAACTTCGAAAGTAGTATCCAACAGACCATCTACTTGGACCATATTTATCACTCTCTATTGCAGTCATGAATGGCAATCCTTAACTAGGTGGACATGGGCAAGATAGGTGTATCCAACTGACTATCTAATTGGACTATATTGGTCTCTCTCTAGTCATGAATGGTACTCCTTAACTATGTAGACAGGGGCACGATAGGTGTGAGGCCAATGGTTGTCCTCCATAACAATAGTACATGTTGGAATTAGCATAAGTAGAAACACGATCGTTTTTTTCTTCTTGAATTTGTCGATCCTGGGAGCCAACAAGGTACGTTTGTTGTCGTAGTTTCCTCTTTGGCGACCATGATTCCTCTTTCTCTTTCTATGTGGTTAGGTTTCCTTGTCAAACTGTGGTCATTATTTCGATCTCGTCGGTTTGGACATTTGGAATACCTTGCTTTGGTTTTAGGCAACATTGTGACTTTCGTGCTAATGGAGTGGGCCTGGTAGTTTATTCAACAAGAGTTCGATTTTTTTTAGTGAGCAATAAGTGAGTAGTCATTCCTGAACATAATGAATTTCTTCTCTTATACTACTACATTAGGAGCATGTTAGACACTTGAAAAGTTGAGTAGGTGTTTCTCCAGGATATATCTTTCTCAGTCAAGTCCTCTTTATAGAACTTAAAGAGGGATCAAAAGTGACATACTTTTTGAGTTGTACTCATTCATAGATTTAAAATGCTAGAAGTGGAGGTTTTGACAATCGTGCATTGCTTTTGGCAAGTAGATGAGATGATGATGGTCAAAATGTTCTTTAAGAGTCATTCAGAGAGCCCTTGGGTCCTCTTCAGCGAGATATTCCGTCTGTAATACGTCATGAATATTCTTGTGGATGAAGATCATAGTAGCTACCTTGTCAGCTTCATATGCTTTATGCATAGGCTCAATAGTTTATCTCAACTTCTATTTAGTGAAGTGGAGGTTGACATCTTTGACCCATTTTAAGTAGTTTCTTTCAAAGACTTCCAGTACAATAAAATTTAGCTTTTTTTAGGTTTGAAACTGCACTGAAGGGAAAATCAAGATGTTAGAACTTAACGTTCTAAAAAAGTAGATTAATTATGTGAAACTTCTGGTTCACAAAATGTAATATTGAATTTTAATTTTTAATTTTCAATTTTCTTGGCATATAACGAACTTCAGTTTCTTATGAACTCCAGGTTCACTTATGAACTACAAGTTTGACACGAACTTCAGGTTCAATATGAGTTTTAGGAAGAAATAATATTCCTGTATACTTTTTTCTTCTAAAAAATGCTAAGCCTTTATAGGGTTGTGATGACAGGGGGCCCCTGCCAAGATTTTTTTGTCAAGATTTTAACAACGAAGATAAATTTTGACCCCTGTCACGACCCGCATCCGGTTTAAGGGCACGACTACGTGGGTACGTCCAGCCTATGTCGCAGTGTCGGCGGTAGAACGCTGTTCTAGGTCACAAACACACAATATAATATACTTTCCAAACAGAAGATAATCTCAGAAGATACAACTCAATCACATAAACTAGAGGTAGATAAATGACACGATAAGATATATATAAAATCCACATAATAAGATACAATCAGAAGTGAAATAAGTCTTAGTGTTAGTAACACCACCATAAACAAAGTTAAAATAAATACATCTCAAGATAACTGAAATAAGATAGGTAAAACTCTAGCCATCTACTCCAAGCTCTACTGTGTCTCCTCCAGGCTAGCTGGGAACCTCCGAGTTATCTGTAAAATTTATCAACAGGTCCAATCAGGACATGAACGAGTACATATCTCCAAAACAGATCCAAAATATGGCAGAAAATATAGAACAAGCAGTAGAATAAATACATAAACTGTAAAGAAATGTACATGAAGAACATGAAGTACAGGAAACACCGTAAAGTGGGATGTACATGAACAGTTAAAATAGACAAATATGAGTGCATGAAATAGTTTTATAGAAAATAAGAACTATAAGTGATTTAGAGCACAAGATGGTTATATAGTTGGCTCGGGTTGCACATGAAAAGTAATCGAGTTGCACATGAAGTAACAGAGTTGTAGATGATGGAAAAAGATCACATAACCATTTATACTCACCCCTACCCCCAATCAATACACAAGGATCCAGGCAAGTTATGTTACGTACATCATTTGTTGGTTATACACGAGGCATATGTGAGAACATGGCGTACATGAGAGCACATGAGAGTACATGACAGCACATTAGCGTACATGAATAATACGAGCACATGGAGCACATGATGTACATAAAACACATGCCATGAAGTACGCGATGCACCCGATAAGGGGGATAACATCTCATGAAAATATTCATACAGTACCAATCCGTGATAACAACGTGACAACATCAAGTAAGTAGTCTAAAGCAAGAATATAGATACTATCATGAATGAAAATGATAAGAGAATGTACTCGCCTGATAACCTGAACAACTGATATATATAGATCTCCAAACTAGAGTCACAGAGTCTTATTTAAAGCAATATAGGTTATAAAGAGTTTAAACATATGATAATTGAAGTTACAATGCAATCTATATGATTCTAGGTCATTCTAGGTCAAACTAGGTCAACTCTAGGTCAACTTTGGTCAACCTTGGGTTAAACTAGGAGTCAAGTCAACCATCTAGGGTTACATTAGTCAACTGAGTCAAACTTAGTCAATCTTGGTCAATCTAGGGTTAACTATAGTTATTGGGTCCATAAGGTCTCTCTAGTCTAGTCAAACTCTATATAAGGCTAAACTCACAATTCTAACTCAAATATACTACAATCTAAGGTGTAACACAATGCCTATATCATATACATATATATCACATATATTTCCTCATCATATACATATATACATACAATGTTTGGCATACACCTAGACTAATAGGAACAATCTATTACCTTAAGCTATAGGTCATCAAATCCTTAGGCTAAATTGATAACGTTACCTAGATGTTACATACCCTAGATATTGAATCTCCTTCACCTTAGCTAATAGGTAAACTATACTTATTAAACTATATAGATAAATCCTATACAATCATCCACACATACTCTCTACTACCTAATGGATATCCACACAAACTAACATATATACCCCACACTAGGATACTAAAATATCCTAATATCTAATACTACTAGGCCAAATGACCAAAATAGCCAAGTGCCCACTGATACATGCCTCTCTATGTTAGGATATTAACTCTAGTGATACTCTAAAATACACAAGAGGCTAACACATCACAAACTATGATACTAGCTATGCATCATACCCAAATCTTATGGTCTAAGGGCCACTGCCCTCTCTATTGCTTGCAAGCTTTGCTGCTGTAGTTGCCACTGCATCCACATGCAGCTACTGCAGCATGTTTTGCATTGCAGCTGCTACTGTCCTTGCTCTGCATGCTGCTGCAAAGCAAGCGAACATGCTGCTAGTTGCTGTAATGCCACATGCCCACAAATATATATAGCTTATTAACATATGCTATATATATATATACACACCCATATATATAGACACAACAAACATTCGAATAAACTTATCAACCTCTGTATCCAAACCCAAATTCATCAAAACCCCAACTTAGGTCTTATGTATCAACATATGATACAACCCACACAACTAATCCTTAAACATCTCAGTAAAACTGAGATACCACAAACTCAGAAATCTGGACTCAACCAATCAAAACCCAACATATTAAACAAACCCGAACAATCCTACATCTATACAAAGATCTTAAGAACTCTGAGATGAAGCCCATATATATATATATTGAAACTAGGAATCTAAAACTCAGGAAACCAATGTCCCGACCGAAATCAATACTCAACTGAAAACAAGTATCAGTCAATTAAACATTGCATTCGAAAACCCAAACATATATGTAACTGTAAATAGGAGAGGGGTGTGTGTGTCGAAATAGAGGGGTCAGCAAGTGTGTGAGTCATGTGTTCAACTGTGTCCACGAGTTGTGTCCACAGGAGTGTTAATAAGTGAGTAATAACATGTATCAGGAACTGTGAATAGTTAGTCGGTCGTGCGAGTGTGTCGAGTGAGTATGTGGGTGTGTGCACAACAATACATGCAAACCAAAGTGTCAACATGATAGGGTGTGTCTAGCATACTAGAGTTTTCCTGAATCATGTCGAAGTGGGTCAAAGTGGTGTCAAACATGTGTCAATGAACCTAGTATCCACACAATGTGTTCAAGCCTCGACTGGCACTTACGTGGGTGATAACTCAAAAGATACCCAATAAACTACACCAAAATTTATGAGCCTAGTGTATGACAGTACTCCCACGTGTCCACCAAATCTGGTGTCATCTTGTGTCGTGTCCAGGGAGATACAGGTGTGTGGTAGCAACACAGTGCACGAAGCCTCGTGCACGTGTCCCTGTGTCCAAAAATTGACACAAAAACTTCCTAAAACCAACTCAGTCATTAAGAATAGTAATCTACATAGTATTAGCTATAAATTCACATAATTTGTTTTAAAAATTATGAATATTAATTTCTAAGAGGCATTTCACCAAACACTTTACACTACACCCCGATACGTCTCCGATACGCATATCAAATGGATTCGATTTCTGACCAAACTTGGCCTAGAGCTAGGAGCACCCTAAATGAATGCATCTATAAAAAGAAATCAAAAAATTAATAGGTTTAGAAGCCATTACATATTGAGAGTTGTAATCTCAATGAAACCTTCTAGATCTAGATCTAGATCTCCACCAAGCTCCAATGATCAATTAGCACCAAATCCTTGCTAGCTAGCTTCTAGAGGCTTCCTCTACACTAGGGGAGTGTATTTCAATTAATTATGCTCAATTTGGAGTTGATTTGGATAAAGGGGGTGAATTTGGGGAAGAACACAAATTATGGTTTAAAAATGTAAGGAAAGAGGCAAGGGGGGCTAACATGAGATTATATAGGGGGGACCTCTCTTGACAGCCAATAACTAGTCTAAGGTTAGGGTTTAAGTTCAAATGGAATTAAAGGCCCTCTTCATGTGTAATTCAAGCCTCCTAACTAAAGGCCCAACTAAATTAGGATTTCCATCTAAAATATCTACTTAGACATAATATCTAGATATTACTAACCTTGTCATTTAGTTGAAAGCTACTAATCAAAAATCTAGGCTCATGATCAATATATAGATTAGGTCAATTCTAGGTTAAGGCCTAATATTTCAATTAGCACATTATTAATTAACTATTATTCAAAATAATTCAAATATCACAAATGACCAAAATACCCTTAGCCTCTCCATGGTCATGGTTAGTCTCTTGGCTAAGTAGCTCTAAGCTTACACTAGTAAAAGACCAAACTCACAATACACTAAATTAAATAGTATTAAAATAATCAAAATTCAACATAAATCATTAATATAATTTAAATCCTATTATTTAATGATCAATTTTACAAAAGTTTTAAAATTACTCTTATTTTAGAAAAGTGGTAGTTACAACCCCATGATATTTTAGGGGTTATTACCAGAATTAAAGGGGTAGCGCCCCCTTTTTGGGGTCCCATTGCTCCGTTAGTTTGCTTCGGTAAAATTGCTAAACTGTAGAATTCTTTGGAGCTTCTCCATACCGCATAATTGAGTTTTTGGGGCAGCTCCATTCTGTGGGCACTAAATTTCAATGGGGCAGCTCCATCCCGTGAGACTACTCCATTCCACAAACCTTTCGAGCTTCAAGGGGCATCTTCATTCTGGGAGCTTGTCTATTTTGTGGAGCTTCTATTTTTTTCGAGGTTTTCCAATTACTGTGTGCCACGATGTTGCTTTATTTCGTAGTGTTTTACTGCATTTTAAGGTGATGTTGCATTTCGCGGCCTTTGTTTCTAGAAAACTCCTAAGGCTCTATTTGGTTATCATCTTTTTGGGTCCATTTTGAGTTTAAACTTAAAAAGTGCTCCAAATTGTGTTTGGCTCTCGCATTTCAAAAAATTCAAATATTTTTTCAGAAAACTTGATTTTAAACGTACCTTTTGGAGTAGAGGAAAAAGTAGTTTTGGGAGTTTATTTTTGGAAGCTGCTTCTTCTGCTCAACAACTTTTCCCAAAATCAAACTCTCTTGTCATATCCTGATTCTGTAGAATCGATAGTCGTCCCTCGGGGTGTAATACCGTGTGAACCTAAGTTGCGTCCACACAAGACAAGTCATAAGGTTATCTGAAACACAACAAACACGAAGAGTACGCAGAGAAATTGAACAACACATATGATATGGAAGAAACTTTAGTTTATTGATAATGGACATCATTTACATGACTCGATTTACATATTGATACCGTGCGGGCTTACAACTTGACTCAAAACAAACGATGATGAGATAGTCATTCCATATATTGCATCCCCTTTATACAACCAACATTTACAAACCACTTAGAATGATGGGGAGTCGTTCCCTCTTTCTTGGACAGATATAGAGAGTCTGTAAAAGGGTTTCAACAAAGCCTTCGTTACGCAAATGAAGCTTCAAAAACACGAGCATCGCCTTCAGCTAAGTGGCACGTCCTGGTTGATTCGGAGCACCTGTGGAGAGCGAGGATCGGTACACTGCCATGTACCGGTGGGTGAATAATAAATTTATATGCTCTCATTTGGTTCAAGAAGTTATATAATATAATTGGTGATCATTCTAGTCATCCAAGTAAATTTTATGAACGACTCTCAGTAGGCATAAGCATATGTAAATTACCGTAAAACTTACCCATGGCAGAGCATGCCGTTGTAATATGAACCATGCTCTTCCCTGTCAATTATTATCATATCTAACAGAAATTACATGTGCTTTATGTAAAGGTCACTGGCAAGTCTAGCCATCCTCGATGTTATAGCTTGGTTTAGATGGCGACCCTGCCAGCACAGTTGCCAACCCTTTAGAAGTTTTTTGAATTATCCGTGCTAACATCCAGTACAGCTATCCAGGTTCCTCCTAGGTTGAATCGGTTCAATGGCCCCCAGGATAGCATTCGAGGAACCTAATCCCTATGCACAACTTGTCCATGACCGTACAAGACTAAGTTAATTGCTCAAGTATGGTCTATAAATATTATGAGATTTAACCTTTTCAACGTATCCCGCCTTACCATTGCGATATTTTTTAATAGCATCAATATTGATGTAACATAATTCTATGGCATATATGTAAAAGCAAGCATGTAATAGCTCTACGAATTATGTACGCAAGTAAAGCACGCAGCAGTTACATGAAAATAAGCCTTTGTGTCCGTGCATCTTCGGCTAACATTTCATTCGCATTTATAGCATCGATTGGTTTGAGACAAGAATGTCAAATCGAAAAGAAGGGTCAGTCACTTATCTTCATTTTGTTTGGGGCGAGAGAAAAGATCGATTGTGCAAGACGGCACCTACGCGATCACTTGAAATTGCATAAACCACAAATTAGCACTTTACCCTTCTATTCCAAGTTTAATATGAAATGCGAAGTTCAAAGAACGCAAGTAAATCAAATTCAACGAAAACATTCACGAAATTGCATTTAGAAAATCCAAAGAAGCAAGTGCGGCATAAAAAATAGAGCAACATGAGATCTCTTCCGACTCAGCCATAGAGTCCATCCTCGAGGCGCAACCCGCTGAATATGGGACTTGATTCCGAAGAAGTCATTCCATAACAAGGAAAGGATCTTAATTCAATCGGTTCCGACTAATCGATAGCGACAGTTTTCATAACCGCGTTCTCCACGTTGCAACGAAGAATGGGGTACAGAGTTGGGACGGGGCACTACGTCTCTCTCTCCCCACCCCTTGTAACTTTTTCTTGAGATCGGCTCTCGTACTTCATCTTCCTTAGAGCATCTCTAATCCTAATGTCTTATAATGTGATGTGATTCCTATATGTCATAAGGCACAAGATAATGTCTTTCCTAGATGACAAGATTATATTCACACAAGACAATGAAGTAGAAAAATCTTCTCCAATGCGAAAATATTGAGAAGACAAAAAAATTTACTTTTTTCAACTTCCAAGACAACTTCTTTCCTTCTTCCTATTTTTTTAAATTCATAATTGATGATGTGGCGGTAAAGACATTGTGAAGTATATAGTCTATACTAGACAACCAACTTCATAATGTCTTTGCCATGTCAACTTCTCAACTTTTTGACATTCGCATTGGAGGACTTTTTCAATAAAGCTTTGTTATTCCTATGTGGCAACAACTTTTTTTCAAACTCACACTTGCGTTGGAGATGCTCCCAATGTACTACTTCCTCTTCCTCATATGCTTCTTTGAGGCGTCGACCACGGCCTCTCCGATTCTGAGACGACGGCGACGTCCTCGTCCACCGAACTCGTTGTTAATGAGCTCCATGACTACGACCTCTTCTCGTCGTCCACGAGCTCCGTGACTATGACCTCTCTGCTTTGAGGCAGCGACCTCGTCTACTGAGCTTGTTATCCACGAACGGATCCAGATCTGACATAAACTAATAGTTTTCTTCCTGCCATCGACTACACCTTGGATCCTGCCAGCACTCCTACTCCACCGACGAGATCTACCTACTCTATGAACACCACGGTGGCGTCGAGGAGTGTAACACCCATTTTTTTTAAATAAGGGTATTTTAGTCATTTTAGTCATTTTGTGATTTTCTAGATATTATTGACTTGCGATTGATTTAGCCTTTGGTTTAACTTTAGAAAATCCACATTAGAGACTAACCATGACCTATGATGAGTATCTAGCTAATTAGATTTTATTTTAGGTTTTGGTTTAATTTAGAAAGCCATTTGACTATTTTTAGGCTATTTAATTAATTGGCCTTTTAGCCTTTTGATAATTGAGCTTAAACTCAACTTAAATAGAGGAGTGGAACCCATGAACCAACCCTATCCCTATTAGGACTCCTATGGCCGGCCAAAATAGGAAACCCCCATCTCCTATATAAGCATTGTATTGGAATAGACACCCCCTTTACAAAACCCTAGTTTCCAGCTCTCCAAAATCCTAAATTTTTCATCCGACCTCCGTTTCACACCAAACAAAGTGCGTTGTGATCGTGGGAAGGAGGAGTACTTGCTGGAGCATTGTTAGCAAGGAGTTGGAAGCGTTTGCTCGGTGGAAACTGGTCGTCTCATCGATCGAGGAGTCAGTTTCTTGATTTTTCAACTCGTAATAGGTAAACCCCTAAACTCTATAGTTTCTTCTGATTTTTCTTCATGGTAGCATGTATCTAGGTACCCTAGACCCACCCATGAAGTTTGGTTAAGTTTCGTGTCCGTTTGATAGGGTATCGGACACGTATCGGATTAGGTTTAGAAGTGTTCGATGAAATTCCTCTTAGATTTCGATTATGTTATTTTTATAATCTAATTTCACAAATTTATAGCCCTATAGGTGAGGATTCCTAAACCCTTGGTTATTGGTTGAATCGACACGATTTTGTGACCGAAACAGGACACGCACGTGCAGCACAAGGACCGCGCGCGTGTCCTGTTGCTGCTGTGTCCGTTCTCAATGGACACGGTGATTCAACGCGAGAATTTGGTCAGTAGGGAGACACCACGACTGACAGCATGCTCATAAATTTTTGTGGGATTTCGTGGAGCGTCGAGGGAGAAATCGATATGACATTGATCGCGGCCTGTCGCGCGTGCATGAGAACGCGCGTCCGATACGCACTTCGTGCGACTCGGACACGTGGCAAGAGTCCATTACAGGCACGTGGATGTGTAACCCTATAGTTGGGCTACGTGTACGAGCAACCACGTGTCCTACCTTGCTCTATGTCGAGCCCTAGATCATGTGACACGCGTGCACGAGAACTAGTTTCAGTTTTGGTTCATGAGTGTCCAGGACACTTCGTGTCCTATTTTATTGGACACGATTGCACCTACACCTCATGATTAGACCCAGGACACGTTACCAACCTTTGGGTCCAAGCATTAATAGGTTTTTCGATGTTTTGGGTTATGAGTAGGTTGATGTTGAGTGTCGGGATAATTTTAAGAACTGATTCTCTGTTTCAGATTCTTTTTTCTGTTGATCTGTTATTCAGTGTATTATTCATGTATTATACAAACCCACAGTTCCTAATTAACCTCACATGTGTGATTACCTGTTAGATTGCATAATAGGATAGGTTGTAATCGATTTGTGTTTGAGTTTGGGTTTTCTTAGAAGTATCGGGTATAAATTGATTCCAGTTTGTGTAGAGTTTGATTGTTCCTTTAGTTTCGATTATTGATCCTATATATTTCGACCTACAGATCATGTACCTTATCTAGGTATATACCCAATTATGTTGTAGCATAAGAGTTGAGTTCGAAGGTTGTGTTTCAAGTATCAGGTTACTTGAAAGCTTCCTTTTTTCCTATTTTTTTCCTGTTCAGTTTCTTTGTTTTTGATTTCCCAGATCTTTGATGTTAATCACACCCAAATTGAAACCTACAGGATCCATTGTTGACCCACAAAGTGATTACTTATTGTTTGCATCTTAGAGTAGGTTGATATTGAATTTGGGTATCATGAAGTTCGGTTTCTTTTCTTTGTTCAGTTTTCAGTTAGGTTGGCATTTCTTTCCATTAGTTTTGTAGGGGAAATCTGAATGTAAACCCAGCCATTTAGGTCCTATAGAACCTATATAGGAGATTTCATGATTGGTTGTATCAGAGATGGCTGGGAATGATTTTTGGGTTGACAATTAGTATTGAGTTGGTTCCAATTCAGATTTTTGTTGATTCAGGGAATTGAATCTCTGTACAGATTCATAATTCATGCCTATTGCTATGCAACTGAAACCTACATATCCTATTTAACCATTCTTTTAGATACCTGTTAGCTCACTTAATGACTAGGCTATGTTTTAGTAAGTTTAGGCATTTGGTTTGATGTGGGTATATTTAGAAATAGTAATTTCAGGACACTAAGTTCAGTTGATAGTTAGATAGGTTTTGGTTAGTCCAATTTGTGATACCAAGTTAGTTAGGATTTCCGATAACAAGTGTAGTTTAGCCCATTAATTAGTTTAGGAGTTGTTGAAGGGTAGGATAGATTCTAATTTTGTGTGTATTAAATAGTTGGTAGGATTTGGTATTAGGATGCATTGGTAATTGATATGTAGGACTAGTATTGACCTAAAAGTAGACTTATAGACTAGTTGACTAACTTTGACCTAGCTTGACTAGTTTGGTTGACCAAAGTTGACCCAAGGTTGACTTTGACTTAGTTTGACCCAAATCATGTAGATTTTGCATTGAAGACTTTCCTTATGATATTTTAGACTGTATTATGACATGTGGTTGTTTTAAATAGGATCATATTACTCCAGTCCAGTCACTTTTCATCATCAGCAGTTTGGATTGCCAGGCGAGTACATTCTTTAATCTTTTCATGCTTCTTTGGATATGTACTCTTGTTTTAGACTATTATACTTGATGCTGACACGACGTTCACACGGATCGGTACCCTATGGATCTTTTCATACGATGTTATCCCCTCGGATACATCGAGTATGTCATGTTTCATGTACTTTATCATGTTCATCATGTACTCCATGTATTCACTTTTATCCATGTGCACTCATATTTTATTCATGTACACTCATGACCATATAAGCTCCATGTATGCAGTAGTTGTTATCCATGTGCAATAACATAACATGCTTCGATCCTTGTGTATTGATTGGGGGCAGGGAGAGTGTAGTTGGTTATGTGATCATTATCCACAGTAGTTGTTATCCATGTTCATTCCATAGTTGTATCCATGTGCAACCCAAGCTATTTACATAACCAATTCATGCTCTGTTTCACGTAGAAGGTTATAGTCTTTATTTATCATATTTATATCTCAGTTATATCTTCTCTCCTGTTGATTTCTCTTTACAGCGATTCATGTATAGTTTTTCTATAGCTTGCTTTATATGTCCATTCCTGATATGAACTATTGTGAGAGATATGTGCTCGTTCCGTCCCGACTGGGCATGTTGAAAATTTTACAAGTGATGATGAGGAGTACTGTCCTACTTATTATGGCATTGGCTTAAATGACACTGGCGACGTGGGCCCACAGGAGGATCCCACAGTCGCTGAGGACTTGCCCATAGTCTAGCTGAGACTTAGTACTTTATTTTGTATTTTCTATTTGAGACTTTTATGAGTTGTACTTGAGATATTTCTGGTGGTTTACACCTAGACTTTATTGTGACTTTCTTGAGATTATTCTTCTGTTCCATCTTAGTATTGTGATTGAGTTACGTTTTTTTACTCTATTCATAGCTTGGTTAGATTATGTTAGATATGGTGACTCAGGACAGCGTTCTACCCGACACTGCGGCGTAGGCTAGGCGTTCGTTACTTTTCGTGCCCTCACACTAGGTGCGGGTCGTGACACGTTTTTAGTGGTGGCCCATGCAGGTCCTCGATCACAACTAGTATGATTCGTAGTGGTACTCGAACTAGAGTATCACTACAACCTGCAGTAGGATATAAGATATAAGTTAAGGTACTCAATCACTATTAGAAATTCCTGAGAGATTCCTGGGACGACCGTTGAGAATCTCATTTTGAGCTTCGATTTAAATTCCTTTTCCTTTACTTTAGTCCACCTTCCTCCCTCGATTCTTGCATCTTGTTTGAACTCTTTTCACCAATACCCTTACTTCCTTGTGTTTAATAATGGTTAGGAAGATGGCTACACTGCTATATACTCATTGGTCAAACGCATGGCTAGGAGGATTACATTAAGGAATTGGGATACACGGAGATTTTGATTAAGTTATAAGGGTATTTTTCTAAATGGATGCTTTAATGATTAGTAGTTTGTAAGTTGGGATATTACCAAGAAAATTTATCTTGAAGATTCTAAGTAGTAATCACCAGAGGATTATAAAATTATATTTTGATAACTGGAGGAAAATAGTTAGAATCTAAATAAATTGATTTCAGGAATTGAAGTGATTCATGAATTATTGGATTATGGTTATACATCTTTGAACGTATATAGATTGGTTTGATAATGAAAAAAAAGGGGTGGCAGTATGAACTATTAAATGGAGTCGTACAAGTTGCGATGTATATGTTTATGGATTTCAATTTAAGTGGAAGAAATGATATTAAAATTTTTGGTTTAGAAGATCGGGAAGATATGAAAACGATTGTTTTGGAAGAAATTTTTTCTTTCAAATTTGGAATCTTGCCAATTGATTGAAGATTTTTAAAAAAAAATCTATTTAGATTTTGGTTTCGGAAGTAGTGATTATGTTTCAATGACTTAGAAAGAATAATTATGGTTGATAAGCGTGTTAAAATACTGAGCTGTAACTGCTAGATTGCCGTGATAAGCTGAGTGTCTATCTTGAGGATTCTAAGTAGTAATCACCAGAAGATTATAAAATTATATCTTGATACTGGAGGAAATTAGTTAGAATCTAAATAAATTGATTTCAGGAATTGATGTGATTCATGAATTATTGGATTATGATTATACATCTTTGAACGTATATAGATTGGTTTGAAAAAAAAGGGTGGCAGTATGAACTACTAAATGGAGTCGTACAAGCTGCGATGTATATGTTTATGGATTTCAATTTAAGTGGAAGCCATAATATTAAAATTTTTGGTTTAAAAAAGATTGGGAAGATATGAAAACAATTGTTTTGGAAGAAAAACAAAAATCTCAAATTTGGAATCGTGTCAATTGATTGAAGATTTAAAAATCTATTTGTATTTTGGTTTAAGAAGTAGTGATTATGTTTCAATAACTTAGAAGGAGAAATTATGGTTGATAAGCGCGTTAAAATATTGAGCTGTAACTGCTAGATTGCCGTGATAAGTTGAGTGTCTATCTTGAGGATTATTTGAGACAAATTGGGAGTTTTTTTTAAATTAAATTTAGGAAGTGATATATAATTTTATGGATTCATGATTTATTAACTCTGGAGTTTAAAGTTGGACTGAAATGTTAAATTTGGTAAGGTTAGTAGTAACGAGATAAAAGTTACTATGAGATTTATGAAAAGGATTTAAATGTTAGTCGTGATTAGATTGGATGGCTTAGAGTGAATACAATTTGAGGTAGTTATTTTGAAATTTCTTTTTAAAGGAATGTAAAGGTAGGCCACCAAGGTAACCTTAATGAGATAGAAGTGTTCCACACTAATTGCCATATCACTCATGACTATGATAGTAGTATATACTCTAGTGTTGTTAGTCGTCTGCCAAACTTTGGGACTGTATCTCAATATTGACTTACTCAACCTTCTCTCAAATTTAGATATTTTATTATGACTTTCTAATCGTTTGTAATTGATCGTTCCTTAGCAGTATTCGCCTTTGGTACTGTGTCCCTAAATTATTTCACTGGATTCTTAATTAAATTAATTTCATGCTTCAACTTGATTTCCTTTATTCTTGTATTCGTTGCCACCTTTTGAACCCTTACCATGATACTAAATTGCTTCTGACTTAAATTTGAGATCCAACCATGACTCATTTCTTTCGACCCGACATGTGATGGTGTTCTTCTTGTTCTTTAAATGCTTAACGTTGTTCCTTATCTAGATTGCTTGACCAGCTTAGTTAAGGATCTTGGACTATTTTTCTTCTTCATCATTACTTCCCTTACTTATACTTGACTACCTTATGTTGCTAATTTAGCCTTAGTTTTGCAAGCTTATCTCTTTTCGAGCTTGATCATGACATATTTTATTGGGTCGACCCACTAATATATTGTCTAATCAGAACCGGTGTATGATGGTCTGATCAACCTAGTGCACTTGGTTCGCTTTCATATATTACTCTACGTGGATGAGACTCTAGAGCATCTGTCTCATCCACGACAGTTTGGCAATTCTTCTTGAACTATTTTCGTCGTCTATGAACCACGTATTGTACTCAATAGTATCGTCCTTGAACTCTTTTGCTTTTGTCTTTCACATATTTCAGAAAGGCAAGGCACTGTACTTAGTAGGTCAACCCAGAGTATCACGTTTAGCTTCCTTATCAAAAGGAGGATAGTGGCTTAATTCTATATCCTCACAGTATCCTTTAGGATTTCAATAGTGTTGAATTCTAAACCCTCGATCGCGACCAGTCGACTTGGTCATTCCCTATCGTCCAATGTTTGGAACTTTATGCAATTGAATTTATTCAATTGTGACATGGATTTCAAATCCTGGATACTCGTGCCTAGACTTCAATAACCTCGTTCTCCATCTTGCCAAACCTCGATTCATCCTGTAATTGATCAACTTAGACCATAGCGAGACTAAAATTTCTATATATATATATATATATATATATATATATATATATATATATATATATATATATAGTGTGCTTGGATTTCAGTGTTAGTAACAGTCGTGCTTTAAACTTTCGATTTTTTTTCATCTTTAGAATATTAATGCTTTATGGTTAATTTTAGTTGTTTTTATAATCACCAGTATTTGTATAGGATGATATATTGCCTTATAGCCCAATGATTTATTATTTATCCTTATCTTTTCCAGAATGGCACCCATGACCAGAGTTTGTCCCCAGTGCACAGCATTAATTTCGGATGAGACTGAGATTGTACTTTCCCCTTCTATTGCTCAGGAGGTGTTAGCAGCCTCACCGAAGAATTTTTCTCCATCTCCTATCCTTCAAGGGAGGACTGCAGTTCAGCCGGAGACTGAGGGCCTTCCTTTGCCTCCTGGAGCGGTACCCCATGCTATTCTTGTTAGAGCTCATATTCACATATTTCTTCAGGATTTGCGGGAGGTACAGAGACTTCAGGCTGAGCTTATGAGAGAGCAGAGTCTCAGTATCCAACTGTTGTGGGATTACATGCATTCGAGGGAGGAGCCTAGTCCCAAGAAAGCGAGGAACAGATTATACCCAGAGCCTCAGGAGAACCCAGGCTTTCAGCCTAGACCAGCCTATCCAGTTCAGATTCCTGTCCAGCAGAGACCAGCTGAGCGAGTGCCTACCTGTGCCTTCTGTAAGAAGCTTAGGCACGCATGGAAGGACTGTAGGAAGAGACTAGGATTGTGTCTATTTTGTGGGTCAGCTGCACACAAGATACGGGACTGTCCTACTACACTTGCCCCTAGACGAGGCCTACCTCCAAGAGAGAGAGTTCCAGCTACCAGACCTAGTAGAGGTGAGTTCTTGATCCATACCTTATCCTATCTTGATGATTACTGTACCCTGCCATAATGTTTGTATGATTGATACCTTATGACTACTTTTGATCTAGTATGACTTTAGTAGCTAGATGAGACTCCAGACTGATTGCCTGCCATAAACCGGTATGATTTCTTTTCAACTGCATGATTTAGATAAGTTTTCTTGAGACCATGATTGTTGGGGATTGACCTAGAAAGAGTAGGATCATCTTAATTTCGAGGACGAAATTATTTTAAGGAGGGTAGACTTGTAACACCCATTTTTTTAAATAAGGGTATTTTAGTCATTTTAGTCATTTTGTGATTTTCTAGATATTATTGACTTGTGATTGATTTAGCCTTTGGTTTAACTTTAGAAAATCCACATTAGAGACTAACCATGACCTATGATGAGTATCTAGCTAATTAGATTTTATTTTAGGTTTTGGTTTAATTTAGAAAGCCATTTGACTATTTTTAGGCTATTTAATTAATTGGCCTTTTAGCCTTTTGATAATTGAGCTTAAACTCAACTTAAATAGAGGAGTGGGACCCATGAACCAACCCTAACCCTATTAGGACTCCTATGGCCGGCCAAAACAGGAAACCCCCATCTCCTATATAAGCATTGCATTGGAATAGACACCCCCTTTACAAAACCCTAGTTCCCAGCTCTCCAAAACCTAACTTTTTCATCCGACCTCCGTTTCACCCCAAATGAAGTGCGTTGTGATCGTGGGAAGGAGGAGAATTTGTTGGAGCATTGTTAGCAAGGAGTTGGAGGCGTTTGCTCGGTGGAAACTGGTCGTCTCATCGATCGAGGAGTCAGTTTCTTGATTTTTCAACTCGCAATAGGTAAACCCCTAAACTCTATAGTTTCTTCTGATTTTTCTTCATGGTAGCATGCATCTAGGTACCCTATACCCACCCATGAAGTTTGGTTAAGTTTCGTGTCCGTTTGATAGGGTATCGGACACGTATCGGATTAGGTTTAGAAGTGTTCGATGAAATTCCTCTTAGATTTTGATTATGTTATTTTTGTAATCTAATTTCACGAATTTATAGCCCTATAGGTGAGGATTCCCAAACCCTAGGTTCTTGGTTGAATCGACACGATTTTGTGTTCGAAACAGGACACGCACGCGCAGCACGAGGACCGCACGCATGTCCTGCTGCTGCTGTGTCCGTTCTCAATGGACACGGCGATTCAACGCGAGAATTTTGGTCAGTAGGGAGGCACCACGACTGACAGCATGCTCGTAAAGTTTTGTGGGATTTCGTGGAGCGTCGAGGGAGAAATCGACACGGCATTGATCGCGGCCTGTCGCACGCGTGCGAGAACGCGCGTCCGATACGCACTTTGTACGACTCGGACACATGGCGAGAGTCTATTACAGGCATGTGGATGAGTAGCCCTATAGTTGGGCTACGTGTACGAGCAACCACGTGTCCTACCTTGCTCTGTGTCGAGCCCTAGACCGTGTGACACGCGTGCACGAGAACTAGTTTCAGTTTTGCTTCATGAATGTCCAGGACACTTCGTGTCCTATTTTATTGGACACGATTGCACCTACACCTCATGATTAGACCCAGGACACGTTACCAACCTTTGGGTCCGAGCATTAATAGGTTTTTCGATGTTTTGGGTTATGAGTAGGTTGATGTTGAGTGTCGGGGTAATTTTAAGAACTGATTCTCTGTTTCAGATTCTTTTTTCTGTTGATCTGTTATTCAGTGTGTTATTCATGTATTATACAAACCCACAGTTCCTAATTAACCTCACATGTGTGATTACCTGTTAGATTGCATAATAGGATAGGTTGTAATCGATTTGTGTTTGAGTTTGGGTTTTCTTAGAAGTATCGGGTATAAATTGATTCAGTTTGTGTAGAGTTTGATTGTTCCTTTAGTTTCGATTATTGATCCTGTATATTTCGACCTACAAATAATATACCTTATCTAGGTATATACCCAATTAGGTTGTAGCATCAGAGTTGAGTTCGAAGGTTGTGTTTTAAGTATCAGGTTACTTGAAAGCTTCCTTTTTCCTGTTTTTTTCCCGTTCAGTTTCTTTGTTTCTGATTTCCCAGATCTTTGATGTTAATCACACCCAAACTGAAACCTACAGGATCCATTGTTGACCCACAAAGTGATTACTTACTGTTTGCATCTTAGAGTAGGTTGATATTGAATTTGGGTATCATGAAGTTCAGTTTCTTTTCTTTGTTCAGTTTTCAGTTAGGTTGGCATTTCTTTCCATTAGTTTTTTAGGGGAAATCTGAATGTAAACCCAGCCATTTAGGTCCTATAGAACCTATATAGGAGATTTCATGATTAATTGTATCAGAGATGGCTGGAAATGATTTTTGGTTTGACAATTAGTATTGAGTTGGTTCTAATTCAGATTTTTGTTGATTCAGGGAATTGAATCTCTATATAGATTCATAATTCATGCCTATTGCTATGCAACTGAAACCTACATATCCTATTTAACCCTTCTTTTAGATACCTGTTAGCTCACTTAATGACTAGGCTATGTTTTAGTAAGTTTAGGCATTTGGTTTGATGTGGGTATATTTAGAAATAGTAATTTCAGGACACTAAGTTCAGTTGATAGTTAGATAGGTTTTGGTTAGGCCAATTTGTGATACCAAGTTAGTTAGGATTTGTGATGACAAGTGTAGTTTAGCCCATTGATTAGTTTAGGAGTTGTTGAAGGGTAGGATAGATTCTAATTTTGTGTGTATTAAATAGTTGATAGGATTTGGTATTATGATGCATTGGTAATTGATATGTAGGACTAGTATTGACCTAAAAGTGGACTTATAGACTAGTTGACTAACTTTGACCTAGTTTGACTAGTTTGACTAGTTTGGTTGACCAAAGTTGACCCAAGGTTGACTTTGACTTAGATTGACCCAAATCATGTAGATTTTGCATTGAAGACTTTCCTTATGATATTTTAGACTGTATTATGACATGTGGTTATTTTAAATAGGATCATATTACTCCAGTCCAGTCGCTTTTCATCATCAGCAGTTTAAATTGCCAGGCGAGTACATTCTCTGATCTTTTCATGCTTCTTTGGATATGTACTCTTGTTATAGACTAGTATACTTGATGCTGACACGACGTTCACACGGATCGGTACCCTATAGATCTTTTCATGCGATGTTATCCCCTCGGATACATCGAGTATGTCATATTTCATGTACTTTATCATGTTCATCATGTACTCCATGTATTCACTTTTATCCATGTGCACTCATATGTTATTCATGTACACTCATGACCATATGAGCTCCATGTATGCAGTAGTTGTTATCCATGTGCAATAACATAACATGCTTCGATCCTTGTGTATTGGTTGGGGGCAGGGAGAGTGTAGTTGGTTATGTGATCATTATCCCCAGTAGTTGTTATCCATGTTCATTTCATAGTTGTATCCATGTGCAACCCAAGCTGTTTACATAACCAATTCATGCTCTGTTTCACGTAGAAGGTTATATTCTTTATTTATCATATTTATATCTCAGTTATATCTTCTCTCCTGTTGATTTCTCTTTACAGCGATTCATGTATAGTTTTCTATAGCTTGCTTTATATGTCCATTCCTAATATGAACTGTTGTGAGAGATATGTGCTCGTTCCGTCCTGACTGGGCATGTTGAAAATTTTACAGGTGATGATGAGGAGTACTGTCCTACTTATTATGGCATTGGCTTAAATGACACTGGCGACGTGGGCCCACAGGAGGATCCCACAGTCGCTGAGGACTTGCCCATAGTCTAGCTGAGACTTAGTACTTTATTTTATATTTTCCATTTGAGACTTTTATGAGTTGTACTTGAGATATTTCTGGTGGTTTACACCTAGACTTTATTGTGACTTTCTTGAGATTGTTCTTCTGTTCCATCTTAGTATTGTGATTGAGTTACGTATTTTTTTACTCTATTCATAGCTTGGTTAGATTATGTTAGATATGGTGACTCAGGACAGCGTTCTACCGCCGATACTGCGGCGTAGGCTGGGCGTTCGTTACTTCTCGTGCCCTCACACTGGGTGCGGGTCGTGACAAGGAGAATTGACGGTGTTATATGCCCATATGTTCTTTTCTTATTTATTAAGAAATTTGTTGTTTTGGTCAAATTTAGAATGACTTTTGTTTGTTGGTTTGTATGGCGGTGTTCGAAAGAAGAAAAGAGAGGAGGTTCTGGTTTGTTTGGCGGTGGTCCGACCGACTAATTCGGAACATGAATGGTTGGGGAGTTGAGGATGCACCTTGCATTTATTTTTTTATTTTTTGTAATTTTTTAAAACACAAATATAACTATTTTATGTAAAATTATTTTCTAAAATTTTCTTTACTAAACAAAATTAAACTTTTTAAAAAATTATTTTTCAGATGAAAGTAACCAAACGCAAACTCAGAATATGTATACTTAGAAAACAACTCTATAATCTTCTCTGAAAATTATTTTCAGAATCAAATTTTAGAAAACTTATCCAAACCGACCATAAGACTTCTATAATTTTTTTAGAAAGTTTTGAGTCTTCCCTGGTGTTTTCTTATGGAAAACTGCTAAGTCTTCCGTAACATTTGATTCTGGCAAACTTCTAAGCCCTCTGTGGTGTCTTCTTATGGAAATTTTTTAAGTCTTCCGCAACATGTCCTTATGAGAAACTTCTAAGCCTTTTGTGGCATTTGCTTCCTTCATGGTGCTGCTATCTTCCGTGGAGCTCTTCTGACTGCGAGGCTACTCCAATCAAAGACGTAAATGACTATCCATTGTTGGTTGATTTGGTTTAGAAGGATTTATTGATAGCCATTGTTGGCTGGTCCAATCTTACAAGGAGGGTTTATTTACAGCTATTTCTGGATGGTCCAATCCTCCGATGAGGGTTTATTAATAGCCATTTTTGGACAGTCCAATCTTTCAAGAAAGAAGTATTGTTTATAAGGCAAACCTCTCTTCATTTGTTACAGATCATGAGAAAAAAATAGATCATACATATTCATATAGTTCAAGGATGATCACGCGATCGATAGCCTTTGTGGTAGAGCAACGTGTTAATAACGTGTTACAGTCTAATTTATTAGACTTTGAGATGAGAGAGATGGAGAGATAAATTCTATATTTATTAATACGAGGAGGTAACCCTAGAATGGTTATATTGTGTGTGTGTGTGTATAGAGACCCAAGTCTGAGCTCAATTCTAAACTCAAATGTACAAATTCATGTTGTAACTAAACCCGAACTCTCCCATGTGCCAATGATGTGATACCTCCACGTCAGCATCATTCAAATAAGGGAATATAATAAACTAATTCGAATTTGCAGGAGGATTTGGGTGTTATACATCGACTCTACATACCTTTTCATGATGTAATAAACTCGATTTAATCATCGATTTAAGTATTAGTTGATTATACGTTATAAGAATACATCTTTATCTCCAACTCGATTTGAATTTTTTTTGATTGGTTGGTTTATTGGTCGAGGCCTATATGTGTTGAAAATACCCATTAAGAAGATCTCTTGTCATATCAAATCTTATCCTAGAAGATTCTATGAAATCTTTTCTAATATCTCTTCATATGCTCGGAGATATTCAAATATCTCGAAAAGAACTTACAAGATCTTTTCTATGTTGGAATCTGGATGGTCGGTTTAATACATTTGGAGATATCTTTAGTAACTTCCTAACCATTTGGTTGAGATACGCTTTACCCATTGACTTGGCTTTGGTTGGAATTAAGTCCAAATTTATTAAATTATATCATAATAAGATCTAATTTGTTATTGAAAGGACAAGACCTTATCTTTTTGTAACCGTCCTAAAAGGTATATTATAAGGATTCCCTCCCCCATTTATTTTATTTTTCCATATTATAATAAATTTTGAGAGAGAGAGAGAGAGAAGAAGAAGAAGAAGAAAGATAGTGAGAATGATGTTGCGAAAGCTCGACAAAATCGGATGATAGAATTTTGAAGAAAGCAAAGGCGAGTATTACTCCCCAGTCCCAAAATACTTAGGACGAAGTACGTAAACATGCCAGCTGTATACATACGAAGTACAAATTAATAATTTATTTTAAAAAATGAAGTAGAAATTTAGGGGGTTTACATCCTACCCAACTTAAAAGAATTTTGTCCTCGAAATTTAGGAATAATTAGGGTAGATAGAGTTGGGGAGGTAGGAAGGGCTGATCGATAAGGAATTTGATAAGGGTTCTCGGCGAGGAGGAAAAGATATGCACGAAAATAATTAATTCAAAATAATTTTAAATTTGAATAAGTAGAAAAAATAAATTCACGATATAGTTTAGAAGAGAGTCAAAGCATGACAAGCCATCGAAGTTTAAGTTTAATCAATACCACCATTGATTTTTATATGTGTCACCCAATAGGTTAATAACTTTCTCGACCAAATTTAGGATCAACAATTCAACACTTTTACCTTTGTCATGATCTATGAATCGTCAGTATCGTCTTTATTTATAATAAGAAGTTCTGACTTCTTCTCATGGTTTATATCCCCATAAACTTAAATTCTCTTAAGCTACCTTTTCTTTTATTCATAAAATTTTGAACTTCAATTATTTCACTTTCTTCAAAATATTAAACCCAATATCTTATATAAGTCCAAGAAGTTTAAGTAAAAAATATACTTTTTCTCCAACATTTATATATATGTTCTAAAATAATTTTGTCGTTCATACTCATCTCAAAGTAGGTATTCAACAAATCGTTGGGTAATAAATCAACTTTCTCTTTGTAGTCATCCTTAACGTACCAAAACAAAATATACCACCTTCAATATTTGCTAAATCTCGACGGCTAATGCATCAATCAAAAGTGTACCGTCCATTGGTCATATCTCCATAACGTAATATTTTATCATAAAATTTTTCCTCAATTTGTTAGTGTCTTCCTCGAAAATTGGAATTTAACAATCTTTTAAATTATGATGGCAAAAATAGAACTGGTCTTAAATTCATATCAATAATCCCCTTTGAACGTATTCCTTAAAACATTAAAATAAAAGAACTTGTACTCAAGGTTTGATTAACTATTTATCATCAACTGTGGAGTCTATTTACCTTTGATTCACATTACATTCCTCCCATTATCTAGTGGCCACCTATTTTCAATTATCCCATCTTACGTACACTTCGTAACCTCATAATCACACCCCATTTATTTAACCATACTACTATTCTCCCTTGTTGGGTTTTCTAATCCAATCTCCTTCTAACCGTAGGGTGTCATGGTTTGATTTTTATATTCACACAATGGATTCGTATGAGACTTGCATAAATTACGGAGGAATTTAAACAGTCATCAAGTAGGGAATCAAACTCTTGGGAGGAAAATGCAGTTAGGGGTAGTGGTCGTGGTATGGGTTTGGAAAATAAGGGTCACTAAATTTTTGCACGAAAGTATAATGTTATGGATCTAAGTGAATCAAGAAAATGCATGAAAATAAAAGGACAAGGGTTTAAGCAATCAAGATAAAGCACAAAGTTAAGCATTTAAGGAATCACATCATATACTGGGTCGAAAGTTTTGAGTCAAGATTTGATCTCTAACCGAAGTCAGAAAGGACCATAGTATTATGGTAGGGTTTATTGCTAGTCATTTGACTCGAAAGTCGCATCATAAAAATAGAGTGCAAGGAGACGTGTTCTGGTGGGACATGATATACCTACAGGAAGTTGGGCTCGTCTAGGTCTTGCATATAAAATTTGTTGGAAGGAATAGTGTTGTGCTCCAAATATCAAAGTCACGATAGGGGACACCAAATGATCAAAATAGAAAGTGGGTTTTCATGGGGTACTAATTAATGCACAAAATAAAAAGGTTAAATCACAAAATAAAGACAATTAAGAAAATCTCGTAGATCAAGATAAAATAGGTTAGAGACACAGTTTCTAGAGAGAAGGTAGTCTCATAGATAAGGGTATGGTCAAGAGAATGATTCTAATCATTTCTAAGTTTTAAACAATTAGATGGTCACGATAAAGGATCTAGATTTGAGGGAAGGTCGAGTGAGTCAAGATAAGGATATAGTTATAAAGTTTGGTCAATGACTAACTATATACTTGTGTAGATGCAATATCATAATCATAGGGGGCATGGCAACTTAATGTGGAATACTTCTATCTCTTTAGGGTGACCTTGCTTGCTTCTTGGTTCTCTACCAATATATGATCTAATCTAAAATTTCAAGCTTCTCAAAAGTTTATCAATAAAATTCTCAAGATAATTTACTAAGGTTTCTAATCACTTTACGTCGTTAAGTATAATCATAATCTCAAACTCTCTAATCCATCTTGAAATAACCTTTACCATATTACTAATAAATTTCCACCAAAATTTCAATATTATCACTCCAAAATTTAAATTCAAGGGTTAAGTAATCTTATCAATCGTGAATCATGCGACCAAATTATAAATTTAAAATCTCTCTCAATCGATTTTATCTCCCTCAAAGATGTATAGCTATAACCCCATAAAATTTTTTTACCATAATTTTTGATATCCAATATCGAAACCTTAAACTCAAAACCTAAAGAAATTTATAAATCATAAATCATAGGGCACAACTTGAAATTTGAATTTTTTCTTCAAGGTCGATTTCATATCTTCCGAACTATTTTAGATCAAATTTTTTTACTATCATCTCTTCAAACTCGAAATTAAATAAACTTATAAACGTAAATAGTACGACCAAATTTAAAACCTTAAGCCCTATTTTTTTCCATAATAAAAAGCTTTAATCCAAAATCGAAAGAACCTTATAATTCATAGATCATATGACACATTTAAAAAATAATTTTTTTCTTAAGTCGAGCTCACGTCTCCAAGATGTGTATTATCGATAATCCACTAACTCATAACTGTTCTAAAATCTTTAAAGTCAGCATCAACTTGGTTTATCAATCATTTATATATTCTAACGAACCTACTACCCAACTTGGAATTAACTAATCCTTATGATCATACTTTTAGGAAAATAAGAGTCTTTATAACTCAAATAGAACCTCAATGCATATTAATTGCCAATGTAACCTTTTTGGCCATGTGTTTGACCTATGAGCATATTCTAGTGTAGTCATCTTCCTAACTGCCACTAAGCACAAGAAATAAGAATTTATGATAGAAAGGGATCAAGCAAGATGCAAATCAAGGAAGGTAAATGGGAGTTGAAATTTGGAGTCAAGAAGGGATGTCAAGTATGTGGATGAGATTCTAGACTCTAATCCTGTATGCAGGCTCATATCGGTACAGTAACGTAACCGAAGTGATAAACTGAGCTGCATGGGCCACCACAAAAACATGTAACGCCCCAGTCCCAAAATACTTAGGACAAAGTATGTAGACATGCCAGCTGTATACATACGAAGTACAAATTAATAATTTATTTAAAAAACAAAGTAGAAATTTAGGAGGTTTACAACGAGGCTCAAACGTTGCGAAGGATCTCTCAAACTTCTTTCTTTAGGTCTTAAATTGTTGGAGTGGGTGGGGTTCCCAACCTATATGGAGAACATCCCGAAGTGCGACGAGCGCCGTCTGTATGTCAGAGAAGCTCGGGGAGGTAACGAGGCAATTTGGAGACGAAGAAGAATCTCGGGAGCCACCATACGGCATACTGGAATATGGGAGGCAGAAATCAGACCGAGTTCTGCCCCAGGAAGAACTTTGGCCGAGTTATGTCCCCCCTTGTGTCCAGAACTGTTCTGGCTTGCCCACATAGAGTTCCATCCAAACTCAGTGTCGTCGGGCTGAAGCTAATTTTAGGGTATTTTTTACACCGTTGGATGGTATCCTACGGTCCAGATTTTACTGCGGGATTAGGGCATTTACATTTAGTTTTTTCCTAACCCTAATCACACACAACGAAAAGAAAAAAAGGAGGCAAGTGTGCCATTGCAACTTTGGGAGAGAAGAAGGAGGATTGAAGGTCTTTTTCGAAGGAGGATTGTGTTCGGGGAATCTCTACTCGTCGTCTTTGTTCTTCGTAGCCTTGTAATCAATACTTCTTGCTTCCAAGTGTTGTGGGGATCCGTGTTGGATCGAAAGAAGTTTGTAGAGGGTTTACTCCTTTATTTCATTAGTGAAGGCTTCTCAAGGGTTGGACTGCGATCGTCCCGTGGTTTTTTCCTACAAGGGTTTTCTACGTCAAAATTCTCTGTGTCTGCATGTATTGTGTTTTGGTGTTTGGTTTGTGCGTTGTATTGCTCGGTTCTCTCGTAGGTACTCTCTATTTTGGGGAAAGGTTTCTGTGCTTCTTTTCCAATAAAGTGATATCCAAGCTAGGTTTTGGAATTCAGAAGGGTGTTAGGAGTTGACAGGAAACTAGAGTTAAGAGATGGACGTGAAGCCTATGCACATGGTGAACCTAAAGGGCACCAACTATCATTATTGGGGAAGCAAGATGAAAGATTTACTGTTTTTCAAGAAGCTGCATCTGCCGGTATTTTCTTCCGAGTGACCAGTTGATAAATTCGAGGAGGACTGGAAATTCGAGACATACAGGTGTGCGAATATATTAGGCAGTTCGTTGACGAGAACGTGTACAACCACGTTGCCAATATTGAGCATGCGAAGACGTTATGGGATAAGCTGGAATCTTTGTATTCGAAAAGATCAGGGTAAACAAGTTGTTCCTGATCCTGACGATGATGGGTCTGCGGTACAAAGATGGAGCATCTATTACGGATCACTTAAATGATTTCCAGGATATGGTTGACCAGCTATCTTCAATGGAAGTCAAGTTCGATGACGAGGCTCAGGGACAGTGGCTGTTGTGTACATTGCCCGACTCGTGGAAGACCGTACGAGTATCTATGATCGCTTCTGCTCCAGAAGACATAGTCAGTATGGAGTTTGCCAAGAGCGGGGTGCTGAATAAAGAGATACAGAGACGTTCTCAGGGCACTTCATCCACATCCCACCACTCAGAGGTAATAGTTTCATAGAGCCACAGAAGGGGCAAAAGCAGGGGTCCTGGTAGTGGCAGAGACAAGAGCAGGGGAAGTCTAAGGGTTGGTACGTACGAGGACTCGGAGTGTTACCATTGTGGCAAGAAGGGCCACATCAAGCAGAACTATTTTGCTTAAAAGAGAGAAGAAGGGCGATAAGGGGAAGTAAGATGAGAACACTACAGCAGCGGCCTTGATACATGGAGGTAATATAATCGTCGTAGGTAATGAGGTTATCACAAAACTCGCGTGTGATAAAATTTTTTGGCTGGTGGACTCAGGGGCTTCAGTGCACGTATCTCATAACAGGGTACTATTTGCCACTTACACGACATGTGACACTACAAAAATTTGTCAGATTAGCGACGTTTAAAAACGTCACTAATCTCGGCCGAAACGTTGCTAACATAAGTTAGCGACGTTTTGGAAACGACGGAAAAAAGTGTGTCGCTAATAAAAATGTCGTAAAACATCGCTATGGCAACGTAAATTAGTGTAGAAGCATGGAATTTCAGGGCGCATCTATGTGACAGAATTCCTATGCGCTCAAATACTACTCAGAACATGCGCCAGGGAACTCAAACGAAGTACTTGGCACATCAAGACAACAAAAGTATAGACATCAAAAGGATTTTTATTTCATATAAAAGTCTATTACATGTCTAAAAGGCTTTACATAGGAGAATTTCTAAAAAAAGAAAGATCCTAAGACTACAGCCAGGCGCAACAAACTGCCATGCGCCCCCCACCAGGCGCATCATCAGTCAGGAGCATCACTTCAGCGTCTCAGTTAGGCATGTCTCTTCAGCGTCTCAGTCAGGCGCAGCCTTCAGCGTTTCAGTCAGGCGCATCTCTTCAACGTCTCAGTTATGCGCATCATGAAGTCTCAGCATATGCGCCTTACTTCGACCCGATCAAATGCTTCGACTAATGAAGCATTTATTGCGCAGAACAACTGTGGGCGATGAACCCCACCCTAGCAGGAGGAAGAGCTCTCCAAAGCCCAAGGAAGAGGAGAGCACAGCAATCGATCCGCGGCTAAAGGAGCAGCTTTCAACACAACCAGAATGGGCAACACCCACTCTGGCATAAGAAAGAGCCTCCAAAGTCGGAAGCACCACAATTCTGATCTGCGGCTCTTTCAGCATAACGAAGACAGGGTTCCAGCATCCCGATCTTTGGATACAACAGGCACCTTCTGCCTGCCTCAGAAGCCCTCGACTCTGACTTTTGGATGTAACAGTCACCTTCACGAGTGCATGAATGAAGGCAATGCGTCGCATCTTTACCTCGGGAGCATCTTGTCAACAGAATGTGCTCGAGCAAACAAGTCCATTCGGGAAGACGTAAGAGAACGAAGCAAACTCTCTCCTTGCCACTATTTATAGGTCGGACAAATCAAACCCATGCGCCAAGTGGCGGACTCTCCGAATTCCGTGCAATGAATTTGCATTTATGGTGATGAACCTGACGCTTTGAATTCAGCCAAGTCAAAATGGCTATTTAAAGCACTTAAAGAACACAAAAGTCGGACCAATAAAGACGCGCCATGCAAACGAATGTGCCGGTCAGACACTGCAGATCATACAGACGCGTCCGTCAGTTCCAAAGCGCCCCGTATTGATGTGCCCAACAAAGCACAGATCCATACATCCTAATCAACATGGACCCATGCGTCCATTTCGGCTCATCATCCATCAAGAAATTAATGCTCAAGTGACAGAGGTGGCAGAACGTCCCCCGAAGACTGGACAGTTAGCAGCTTTTTTCAGAAAATGAAGCATCGCTGACATCAGCATCATCATTACTTTCCTCCGACGGTTACGACCCACGTGGCCGACCAACCACTCGCATGCGCCTCAACGGCCATGTGCCTGAAGAATCGCATGTGCCTCAAAAGTCGTGCGCCCAGACTGGTTCGTGAATCCTGAAGGTTGTGAGCCAAAGTCTTCTTATGCGCTCGATCCCAGGCACAACCTATCAGATCACTCTCTACCAAATACGAGATCTTTGAGCAACGGGCATGCACCACGTGTCCTTTGACTCATTTCAGCCTATGAAAGGGTACTAATCACCTAAGATCTCAGCAACAAAAATACCCTCTCCCCTGCTACGTTTCGACTCACAAAAGCAGTATAAAGGATTCAACCCACAAATGATGGTGCATCATCCATGCGCCTTCTGCAGCTTCAACTACGTGGCATCCCCACATACAGACGTATCCTACATATGTACGCATGAGCAGCCAGCCTGTAAGCTATAAGTAGAGGGATCATTTCCTTCTTCCACACATATGGACAACGTAATATACATACGTACACAGACAGAAAAAAGGCATCAGTGTTATCATCCACCAAGATCGGAAGAGACACTCAACGTCTTCTTCCCATCTGCAAACTCCAGCACCCAGAGCAACTCAGACCTTCAGAGAACCGAGAACCGTCGTCAGATCGTCAACAGAGTCAACGCATTACCACTCGCTCCATCGACACAGGGACCCAGATAAACAAAAGTGTTCTCCTAGGACTACATCTAAGTCCTACATTGTAACACTGTTATGTTTGTAATTGAAATTGCAATAAAAAGATTTTAATGGCAAATAAGCTGGCGACTCTGCTGGGGACCTCTTTCTCTTCTATCGAGAAAGCTGTGTCGCAATCCGACGACGTGAAGGTGGGATCCTCCCACAAGACGCTGGTCGTACGCCTCAATAAACAGACGTATGAGGAGTTCATCTCTGAAGATAGCGCAAGTCGTTTGAAGCGGCTGCCAAAGCCGAAGAAGACTAGCCAAGTCTGGGTGCGCAAGGTCGAGGCCTCTAGCACCACCACTGAAGGGGATGCGCCGATGCAGTCCACCCTTCTCGCTGACGTCCTCAGCGGCCAGGATGCGCCCACCGGTGCAGCGCATCTCTCAGGAAAGCGTGGTGCTGACCGTATTCCCCAGCCATCTCCTTCTAAGACAAGGAAGATGCGCCGACGGAGCAGGGGCGCATCTAATGCCCTGCGCAGTAACTCTGATACGCCACAGAAGGTTTCTGTCTTTAACAGACTCACTCGCTATCATGGCGAGGAGAATTTGGACTCTGAGTACTATGCACCAGAAGTCTAAGACAGCACGGGCCATGCACCTCAAACGTGGTATGCCGACAGCAAACCAGAAGCATGCGCTCACAATCATGTGCGCTGTTGATGGTAAGCTGTATAAGGTCGACTTGGTTGCTTCTGCGCCAGAAACGAGACGACCTTCAAAGTCCTTGCCTCACTTGGGCGCATCTGTTGCGTTCGTAACCAAGTCGAGCAGGGCAAACTCTGTGGTCGTGAACCACGGCGCCTACATAGGATGTACGTCCGTGGCTGGTTCAAGTCACTGTAAATATTGTACCCCTACTATTGATCTGAGCGCATCTTCTGCGTTGGTTCAGGGGGCACAGCATTCACCTGACCACCCCGGCACTTGGCCTTGCCATGCGCCTGATGGGGGTGTGAAGGTGGCACTCTCACTTGACCACCCCGGCGCTTGGCCTTGCCATGCGTCTGATGGGGGTGCGAAGGTGGCACTCTCCCCCAATGATTTGCGTAATGTGATCAGTCACAAGCGCCGATCAGGAGAGTCAACTGACAAGCACAATGCGCCCCTCACAGGGCACACCTGTGCTGTAGTCGCCATCAACTGTTGTTGTAAAATAGCAGTCCCACCACCAAGGCAGTCTGTGTTCCAGCAGCTGCAATCATCAACACCCCTTCAACGTCGCCTCGAAAAGAAGGTGTCAAATGAAAAGGAGCCAGAACTAAAGGTTGCTTCTTGCAACGTAATCTCTAACTCCTCGTCAATCTGAAAGGTGACTGGCAACTCCTCGATCTCGTCCTCATCTAAGAGCCAGCCGAGGAAAACCAAGACAACTATCCCATCCTCTGGAGTGTTTGAAGGCACTCGGGGGAGAAAGAAGATTTTGGAGGAAGCTGGGGGTAGTCAAGCCCCGATTGATCCTCCTTCTGAAGACGAAGACGTCCTCCAGAGCATAGGTAGGGTAGCCAAATCCTTGCTGATCGTCCTTCTGAAGACGAAGACGTCCTCCAGAGCACAGCTGGGGGTAGCCAAGTCCTTGTCGATCTTTATCTCCAAGACGAAGATATTCCCCAGAACATAGCTGGGGGCACTCAAGATGAAGCTCCAGGAGAAGCGACACCTCTACAAGAGAGCGAGGCTGAAAGCGAGGCTTCAACAATCCATCCACTTCTAGTCGCGTCATGACGGTGTACATGATGGGAGCTGGTGATGCGGAGTCAGATGCGCCGCCAGCAGATCTCGTCTAGCGCATGGATACCATGGAGGGAGGACTCAAAACCCTCTCTGCCTCCATGTAAATACTGACTCAAGCAGTGTTTGAGATACGGTCAGCTTTGGCCAGGGCACCGTCTACCGGTCCTGATCCAGGGGCCAATGGAGAATCAAGTGTACCCCTTCAACGGGTATCCTTGGATACAGATCGCCGTGAAGCACCTCGGACGTCGGAGCCATCAAAAGCTCAACTCCAGGCTGTACCACCTTCCTCGACTCCCAGCTCTACAAAAGACATGGTTGACATGATCAGGGACTTGTGCGAGCGCTTTGAGCCCAAGAACAGACAAAAGGAGCGCCAGAAGATGGGGATCCCACAACCATACCCCCTCGAATGGAATAAAGTGGTTTATCCTCCCAAGTATAAACCACAAACATTGACGCCATATGACGGGAAGGATTCTCCATGCCGCTATTCGACGTACTTCCAGTCTCAAATGGGACATCTCCCGAAGGAAGACGCACTACTCACTAGCATATTTGTCGGGGCACTGAAAGGAGTGCCTTACGACTGGTACTTCAGTCTCCCCGACAACTCCATATCTTCCTTCGACGATTTGACACGTCTCTTCCTCGATCGAGTCTACGATGGAGGGAAGGACATGACAATGGCATCCCTCATAGAGATACGTCAGAAGGAGAAGGAAACAGTTCGAACATTCATCGAATGGTTCCGACAAGCCTGCTTCAGACTGCCCCTGGGCATGCCAGAACATGCACTCATCTCCTCCTGCAGCATGAACATGCTGCCTGCGTTCAAACTATGGCTCAACTCCACTCCTCCTCCCGATTGGAGTTTATTGATCATCGAGGCCGAAGCAGCTGAAAAGAAGGCATCCAATGCTCGTCATCTGGGAGTCAGTTTTCCTGCCTTTGAGGACAAAGGAAAATGGCCTGCAGCTAACAACCCTGGAAGAGAGACAAAGGGGAAGCAGGCGTTGACTGTCAATGCCTCGAAAGGTGCATCAGCACCTACTCAGAAGCCTCCACTTGCACCAAGGCCAAAGGAGGTTTATTCTTTCAACGATGAAGACACCCTACACATCTTCGAGATATTAAAATAGGATGACAAGATCAAATTGTCGGACCCAAAGCATCCTGACGAGGTTGGGAGAGTGGAAAATCTGAGGTACTATCACTACCATCGGTTTGTCGGACATCCAACTAAGGACTGCTACATCCTCAAGAACTACATCTAGCACATGATCAATGCGGATGTCATCTCCGTCGACTACGAGGAGAAAATGATCTCGGCCAACCTGGTGTCACTCCAATTTGGTACCTTACCGCCAACCACAACACAAGATGGCGTCGTCTCCATCCCAAAGGCGACAATAGAGGTGGTTAACCTACCACCTACTCGCGACAATGTGAGTGGACTCATCCCACTTACCACATATCGGGGAGAGGTCTTATGGGTTCACCCTGACCTCGTCTCTAAAGTCACTCAACCGGGGGTGCGCTCTACCTCCAAAACCAAGGGCAGGAAGATCAAGTCTTGCTGCATGGTCTCTTCCTCTGTGGAAGAGGCACTTCCTGTACAAACACGTTCACATCAGAATGCCCAACCTGATGAAGCTGTCGTCGAGGTGGTGCCTTCTTGCACTGTCCCTGCTGCCCAGGAAGAGGGCCCATCCAGGACTCCAGCAGCCAATAAACAGAAGCATGTAGAGGCCCATTTCGACAAGCCTTTACGAAAGGAGAATGCTTCGGGGCTAGCCAAGCCACAAAATTTTGACATACTGGCACAACTTGCCAGTACTCCTGCCCGTCTATCTCTGTTCGAGCTTCTTCGTCTTTCCAAGGACACTCGCAAAGCTCTCTGTGAAGCCCTGAAGGATGCTGAACCCTTCATCAGTCAGGTCAAGCAGCCTGAGGATACCCTGACCATATGTGCGCACTGCCGTTGTGCGGATGAATTTATCCCCAACATAACTTTCACCCAACAAGACATGCTGCTCAAGCACAACCGACACAACAGGCCACTGTATTATACAGTGTATGTCGGTTCCGTCAAAGTAAAGCGGATTCAGATCGATCCAGGGTCTTCCTTCAGCATCATCCCGAAGACGCTGCTCTCAATAGTGGGAATCCTAATGTACCGTCTGGAGCCTTCCAATACAACAATCAGCGATTTCAATGCTAACAAAAATAAACCGCTGGGTAAAATACGGCTAAAATGTCATATCGGTAACCTCCGAACCGAGGTGACTGCTATGTCGTGGACGCTGACGTCAACTACAACCTCCTACTGGTTCATCCGTGGCTGCATGAGTACATGGTGGTGCCATCTATACTCCACCAATGTATGAAGTACCTGTCCACCAACGACATCATCCGGACAAAGTTTGCGGACATTGACCCTTTCAAGGGGGTCGAAGCCTACTTCACTGATTCTATCCTGTACAAGTTACCCGACGAAGGGGAAGCCAATGATGCTGATGATGAAGCAGAAATGACAGCAGAGCCGGACATGGAGCCAGAGATAATTTCCGATGCTCCTTAGAAAATTAGACTCAAAGGGAAACCGCCTCAGACGCTGCCTCCCATGACCATCAAGCTACCTGGAAAAGCACCAACTACTCTAGGTAGAACACTTACTGAAGCTGCCTTGAAGATACGGCTTAAGGGAAAGCCGCCTCAAACATCGGCTCCCCTTGTGGCAAAACTACAGGGGAAGGCACCAATCACTGAAGACGCAGTTGAGGCACCTCTGAAGGTACATATCAAAAGGCAAGCCTCCACAATCATCCGTCTCATCCAAGCTGCCGGAGAAGGCCCATATAGCCCTCTCGGACCCCAAGGTCAAAGTTGCGATGGACTCTCCCGAACCAACCCCTGTACTAACAAATAAAGAGCTAGGGGAGTACATATCTGCTGATGTAGATGCACCCTCTCTGGACAATGTAATCCCACGGGATAAAATCTCGTGTTTTATCAAGAACAGAGTGTCTTTTAATTATTCTAGTCTTCCACATTAGAATGCCATGTATACATTAGATAACGCTCTACGGCCGTTGCAAACACAAATAACGACCGTCAATCATGTAAATCGAGTAGTCCCATCCCAAGGGGTCTGTTTCGTAGTCCCACCGCAGAATCGAGACGAAGAATCTGTAACGCCCCAGAACCAGAATACTGGAGAACAGGGGTGTACATAGCCAGCCACGTATATTGAAGTGCAACACACCTCGCTATACGGTCACGGTTGTCTAGATACATGAGGGTTTAACTACAAGCCAACAGTCTCCTATGGTCATGAACAAGCCTATTGTCTCAATCTCAAGCAAGCAATAATAGTTACAAGATGTCAGAGCACCAAATATATAATAGCAAGGCGTCCCATACATTACCTATTGGATGATCATGAAGCTAGTTGTACAAAATGTCAAGACTAGCAAGAGTTCAGTCATACATGATCAATCCTAGGATCTGTCAATCATGTTACAGCCCGTAGGCATACAGTAAATAAAGGTGCAATACGAGCTAACACGTGCTCGCCGGCTAAACGCCTCAAAAGAATAATTTTTATAATAAAGTGGAAGGACAAAAAGAAATCCACTCGTTGCCAGGGTTACGCCTGGTGGTCACTATCTGGCTGGAAGACAGGTGGATCCTCTGGTGCTGCTCCGATATCTGGCCACACAAAACCAGCTGGGTCAGACCCCAGAAAGAGCAAGTGCCACAAAGGAGGCTTCACTTAGGAACTAAAACTAGCATATCACAATTGAATATTAAAGATAATAAATAAAGAACTGATAATAATATGAATAACAACAGTAAACTGAGTACGAGGAAACCATTCAAGTAGCCAGGTCACAACCCTTAAACCAAACAAAGACCGGGGTTGCAGCCCTTCATCTGAATAGAAACCCGTCTCAAATACTATTAGTACAGTGAAGACAATAAACGAAAAGAGGATACAGAACTGCTCCGAAAGCCAGGTTACAACCCTTAAACCAAACAAGGACCGGGGTTGTAACCCTTCGCCTGAACAGAACTGGACCCCTGATCCTTATTGCTAAGGCCACTATAAATAATCATGGTATTAAGGTAAGGTAAAACATGATGAACATGGTACGGGGTTGAAATAAGACAATAAACGAATAGAGGACACAGAATTGCTCCGGGAGCCAGGTTACAACCCTTAAACCAAACAAGGACCGGGGTTATAACCCTTCGCCTGAACAGAACTGGACCCCCGATCGTTATTGTTAAGGCAAGCATCAATAATCATGTCATGTCACAATCTTGCACAGGATCAGGATAAGACAAAGATGGAATAAACTCCATCCAATCAATCACGGCCAATCAAGAGTACGGCTTGATACTTTTAACTAACTAGGGTTATCACAGGCCTAGTTACTAGCAAGATGCAATAAGATTATTCCAACAGCCACAAGCCCTACAGACCATCCGGTTATCCAGGTCGAATATCCGTTTATGAAGGATGTAACACGTGACAGTGTGCTGGAAATGTGCCCTACTCGTCGGTAGGCTACAAGTCCACTTAGTGCGCCCAGATAACGGGATTGCTTATAGCTGGAAAATCTCTTCATGACTACTGAATTATTCTAGTTTATTAGCCTTAGTTGATTACAGTGGGTACCCCTGACCGTGGTACTCAGGGATCCCCATCCTAGACATGATGCAAGACAGTGCCAGTTTATTTGTACAAACACAATCGCCCATGGTGTCCAGGTCGTTTCTACTTGTTATGTCAGGCTAGCTGTCGTTGCAGCATGTCGAGATATATCATGTCAGTTTACTTGTCAAAAGTGTGCCACAGCGGGCCACTATCGTGTTTAATTCTTACATTATCATGAATAAGAAAAACTTGTATAAAATTACTAATAACATATTCTTGAAGCCAAGGAAAAGATCTACAACTTTCATTTTGGGAGTTGGAAGAAATTCTGGCCACAATTCAGCCAAATAGGACTTAAAATAGCCCAAAACAGCAAAAATAGGCCCTATGCGGCATTCTACGGCACTATTCATTCTATGCGATACTATTCATGCTTATGCGGCTGTGGTATTATTCATGCGACTGCGATACTATTTATGCGGCTGCGGTACTATTCATGCTCATGCTGCTGCGGTACTATTCATGCAACTGCGGAACTATTCATGCTCATGCGACTGCGGTACTATTCATGCTCATGCGGCTGCGGTACTATTCATGCGGCTGTGATACTATTTATGCTCATGCGGCTGTGACACTATTCATGCGACTGCGGTATTATTCATGCTCATGCGGCTGCGGCACTATTCATGCGGCTGTGGTACTATTCATGCTCATGCGGCTGTGGCACTATTCATTTCTGCGGCTGTCGTACTATTCATGCAGCTGCGGTACTATTCATTTGGCTGCGGTACTATTCTTGCTCATGCGGCTGGGACACTATTTATTCCTGCGGCTGCGGTACTATTCATGCCTATGCGGCTGCGACACTATTCATACGACTGCGGAACTATTCATGCTCATACGGCTACGGTACTATTCATTCCTGCAGCTGCGGTACTATTCATACGGCTGCAGTACTATTCATGCTCATGCGGCTGCAGTACTATTCATTCCTGCGGCTGCGGTACTATTCATGCGACTGCAGTACTATTCATGCTCATACGACTGCGATACTATTCATGCAGCTGAAGTACTATTCATGCTCATGCGGCTGTGGCACTATTCATTTCTGCGGCTACGGTACTATTCATGTGGCACTATTCATCGTCCCTGCCAAAATCTGGACAGATGAACATAAAAATGGCCAAAAATACTTTTGGCCATAACTTCCTCAAAACAATTCGAAATCCAACTTTTTAAAGGTCTATTTTGGGTAAAATCGAATTCTCTACAACATGAAATAATCAAAACATAAAAATAATGAAGTTTAATAGATCAAAACCCAAGAAAACTGAAAATAATATAAACTTAGATCTACAAGAAAATATCCATCAAAATGAAAAATGCCAAGTTCTAAAGTATCTTAGAATCTCGCGAGGAAGACAATAGAACGACAAAAATGGAGTTTCTTCATGAAGCAAGTTGCACTTGCCTAAGCTTCTCTTGGTAGGTGGAGAAGTTAAGGGGAAGATGATGAAGAAATAAATGAAGAGTAAAGATGAGAGAGAAGGGGGTTGGGTTTTAAATGATGATGGTGGTAGTAGGTAGGGGTTTCTTTTGGTTCATGATGAACCCAAAAGCAAACCAAACCAAGCTAAACCGAACCAAGCTAAGCCATAACCAATAAAATACCAAAATAACCATGCCAATGCAACATGCTAAAAATAAAATCATGACTAGCTAACCATGACTAATAAAAATACGGACCCGAAATATGTACACGTATACGAAAATACGTAACACAGATTTCGAGGGTGACAACTCTACCCACCTTAAAAGAATTCCGTCCTCGAAATTTAATTAAAGAGGCTAGAGGTGTCGGGACAAGTTACACTATCAGATGCAATCTACAGCTAAGCAATCAATCAAGCAATCAAATATACAAGCAAGGATTCGAAGTGTAAGGCATAAGAAAGATATTATACCTCATTAGTCAAACAGGTCGGGATATCGCGATCGGATATCATCCTTACGCTCCCACGTTGACTTACCCAAAGAGTGATGACCCCAAGCAACTCGGACTAACTTGATAGTCTTATTCTTGAGTGTCTTCTCTCTTCGGTCCAATATAGACACGGGCCTCTCCTTATACGAAAGGTTGGTACCAACAACCAATTCCGAATGATCCAGGATGTGGCTCAGGTCCGGGATATACCGTCGTAGTTGGGATACATAGAATATGTCATGCACCCCACGTAGCGATGGTGGAAGAGCGAGATAATAGGATACATCTCCTACTCGCTTCAGAATGTCAAATGGCCCTATATACCTAGGACTAAGCTTTTCCTGCACGCCGAACCGAATGACGCCACGGTTAGGCAAAATTCTCAGAAATACATGGTCGCCGACATAATACTTAAGAGGGCGCCGATGAGAATCGCCCCAATGATGTTGGCGATCTTGGGCAACTGGAAGATGATCTCCGACTCTCCTCACCACCTCAACGGTCTGAGCAATCATTTCTGGACCGAGCATCTGCCTATATTCGACATCGTCCCATGCTAGCGGGGATCGGCACTTCCTACCATACAGTGCCTCAAACGGTGCCATCTGGATACTAGCTTGGAAACTGTTGTTGTACGAAAACTCCACCAGGTGCAGGTGATCTTCCCACGAACTACCAAAGTCAAGCGTACAAGATCTCGACATATCTTCGAGAGTCTGGATCGTGCGTTCTGACTGGCTGTAACACCCAGTTTTCCAGATGAGGGTAATTTAAAATGTTGTAATTATAATTATTATTTATTGATAATTATTTCATATTATGATTTTTGGTGATTTTTAATCATTTTTAAACTATTTAAAATTATGACTTGTGATTTTGACATTTTACTATTGTTTGGTTTTAATTTCGAGGAATTTGTCACCCCCAGTTTTCAGGAACATGGGTATTTTTGTTATTTTGTATTTTTGAAATTTATTTTATTATTTATAATATTGTTTTGGGGTTATTAGAGTCGGGTTCGAATTTCAGCTCAATCCGACTTGAAACGGGGACCCGGGGGTAGTGTTGACTTTAGTGGACCCATACATTAGTTAGCCATGGCCTACATGATAGAAATATTTTAGTTAGAGGTTAGACTAATTATTATGGATAAGGTTAGTGTGATTAGAGACTTTAGAATGACTAATTTAGCCCCAAATAATTAGCCCTTTCCTAATACTAATAGAATAGGTTAGTAGGGGCATTTTGGACCTTACCATAATAGAACAAATAGCCCCATATGGCCAGCCACTTTGGGAGAAGATAGGCTCAAGTTCATTTCATTATTCTCATCTACACTCTCTCTTTTGTTCTTCCCCAAATTTCTAGAGAGCAATCCCTAGCAATTTCTCCACCAAATCCTTCCATTTCGCCATGAAATCTTCTTCTTTCCTTCTCCGTTCTAGCCAAGGAGGAAGCTATCCAAGTTTGGGAGGATTCGGAGCTCGTTCGTATCCTTTTGGAATCTCTACGTGTCGGTGTCGCTCCGGGAAGGCTTTTCTTCGATTCGATCTACCGGGAGGTATAAATCTCTTCTCCTTTTCATTTTCTCATGCATATAGGTCTATTTTGAATCCATAGGAATGACCCCATGGTTGTATCTCCATTTGTGTCCATTTTGTGTCCATTTGGAGGTCATAGGAGTGTCCTTTGTGTTGTGGTTGTGTCCATGTAGGAAAACCCCAAATTTGGACACACTATGTGTTGTTGTTATGTATTAATAAATTATTACATGTTTAATCTCATATTTTTGTATTGGAGATGTGTTCTATAGTGTCTCATATATATATATATTAGTGTAGAGAGTGACTTCTTGATATATTATGTTATATACTTGTGTTCTTTTGTCTCAAACTACCTAAATTCATCATAATTTTTATCCACGTTTTTAGTAGCAATAGCAACTTAGAAATGTCATAACTTTTAGCTTAAAACTTTGATTTATTTTTGTTTTTTTTAAAAGAACCGTATTGAAGTTAGCTTTCCAAATATATATTTTAATAAGCCAAATTCTTTCTGTAACTTTATGTAGAATTATTTGAGTGTCAGCTGTACGAAAGACGAACATGTTTCGATATTTTCGCGATTTCGGGAGCTTTCGGACACGAAAATACGATCCGTTTGAAGTTTCGAAAAGCTAACATGAAGTATTACAACATAGTTTAATCCTAGAATTTAGTGAGTTCCCAATTGGTATATTATTGGTTTTAAGTAAAAGAGTGACTATACGATATATGTATTTTGTGTAACCTATGAGCCTATGTAGTATGGATATTAAATGAATATAGAGTATGTAATGTATGATATGTTAGATGAATGAAATGATATATATATGATATATATCCTCTTTACATTAATGTATATATATGGTTGAATGCAAGCATGTAGGAATGCAATTAATGTAATATATGTAAGCATATATACCTTCCTTTTCCTATTGCCAAGCCAATTTCAGTTTTCAATATAGTGGAATGTCTATGAATGTAATGTTAACCTTCAACCCCTTAATTCGAAATGTTAGTTAATTTCAGTATTAGACAATGCATCAGCTGTATGCATATGGGATGTTGGCTTAATGGCAGATTTCAGATAACATGGTTCATTTTATGTGGTTAGTTACACCAGTTTATGGGATAGCTCACTTTAGTTTACATGTAAATGTGGAACTAAAACTGAGATTATTTCCTTTTCTTTCTTCTAACTGATTTGAATGTATACACTGATTTCCTGTTCTTTCCTATTGGACTGTCACTCTCAAGCCTAACACACATGTATACCCCACTGCTTTGTATACACTGATTTCCCTTTTCTAGATTTCATTGGGTTGATTGGTTCACTGATTTCCAGCTTGGTGTGCTCACTGGATTTCAAGAGAATGATCACACACACACCCTAATGTATACACTATTCCAGATTTCCTTTTCACAAATTTTTTCTGCTACACCAATGCTTCATTGTCACACACCTTTTAACTGAACACACACACACACACAAGTTGCCATGCCACATTGCCTTGTTAGCTTACTGAATTCCCTTTCCTGCTTCACATTATATGTATACACTATTTTCCATGGTTCACCGTTCTCTAGCCTATCACATATGCACACACTCTTATGTGTAGCATACATACACACACATATGAAATTCCTGCTACACTAGGACATTACACACAAAAATTTGAGAACTGTTGCTAGTGATAGTTGATATGTTAACTGAAATTGTAATAACCTAACATCACACACACATATATGAAAATGACACACTGTTAACCCCATACACACACAAGTTTTGTGTATGAACACACTAGCCTACACTCATTTCCCTTACACACATACACCCACTCATATTGCATTGAGATGTCACCCCCTCTCTATGTACATACAATACATATAGCTAATGTGTGTATGCATGTCTATATGTATATATCTAAATGTCTAAACCAATGTGAATGTGTAAATGATAGAGTAAAGTGGAAGGGTAAATTGAAATCAATATAGTATTTCCTATGTAATGTGAGTGTAATGTATATAGCCTAGTATTGTAAGCCTAATATAGAGTGCCTAATTAAATGTCTGTTTATAATGCAATCCATAACCCTTAAATTGAAATGCCAGTTAAATTCAGATTTCATATGTAAACCACCATGCCATGCAACCCTATCTCTCTCTCATTATACAATGTTGATAATAGCTCAATTTGATATGCCCTTGATGTGTGGTTGTGTGGCTTGTATAGCCTTGGATTGGTATGTGTGTTCTCTGTGACTTGTGAGTACGCTTGGTTGTTAGCCTAGCCTTGGTTAGGCTTAGTAAGACTTGTCTGGGTTAGGTTGACCTAGTTTGACTAGTGTGGTTGACTAGAGTTGACCAAGTGTTGACTTTAGTCTAGTTTGACCTAGACAGCATGCAGATGCATGGTAGATTACTATTATCATCCCCTGTATACATCTTGACTTGTGTTGCTCTAACTAGGAGTCAGGTATCTCATCTCGGACAGTACATTTACTTCAGACATTCAGATACGAGGCGAGTACATTCTCTGATCATTTCATATCCTGCTTAGAATTATTTCCTGCATTAAATTACTTTACTTGATACTGTCACGTTGGTCACACGGATTAGTACTATATGGATCCTTTCTTATGATGTTATCCCTTCAGGGAGCATCGGGTACTCTATGTTCTGTGCGTTTCACTTACATAGTATATCATATGCTTCTTTGGTTCTTTGATCACTTGTGACATATACCCATATGATCACAGAGTCTTCTCTGAATCCTTATCCCATTTATTGGGTCTATCAGAATCCCTATTTATGGGACTACTATGTACCACCCTTCGGGGGCTTATCACCCTTTGGGGGTATATCACCCTTTGGGGGCTTATCACCCTTTGGGGGCATATCACCCTTCGGGGGCTTATTACCCTTTGGGGGCATATCACCCTTTGGGGGCTTATCACCCTTTGGGGGCATATCACCCTTTGGGGGCTTACCACCCTTCGGAGGCTGTTACATAGAATCATAACATAACCTGGTTGGATCCTTGTATATTAGTTGGGGGGTACGGGGGAGTATAAATAGCCATATAAACAATTCCAAAGTAGAATAGCCATGTACGCCTCTTTAGTATAGCCATGTACAAATCAAGCCGTTCACATGTCGACTTTGTACTCTGAATCACTAGTCACTGGTAGCTCTCTACTTATAGTAGATATTTCTATTACAGTTCTCTCTCTGTTTACATACTGTATTTCTTTCAGTATCTATATCTTACTTTACTGCATCATTATATTTTCTAACATGCTATGAACTGTTGAGATGTACTGTGCTCGCTTCCGTCCTGACTGGACCTGTTGAAAATTTTACAGAGGATGATGAGGAACCCTGTGCCCCTTACTTAGAGTTTGCCTAGTTGACACTCGCGACCTGAACCCCTGGGGAGGTTCAGGCAGCTGCTCAGGATGATACCTTGTATAGTGTATATAGCTTAGACTGTTCTTTCTTTTCATGCTTAGCTGTTGTCTTTATTTTCAGAGTTGTATATTTTAGAGATGATGAGACTTGTATTCCATTTCTGCTGTACCTCAGTTGAGGATTTCTTATCTATTTCCATCGTACTACATTCTACCTTAGATTGTGATTGAGTTGTACCTCGGTGTTGGCCTCCTTCTGGAGAGTATATTTTATGTTATATAGTTATAGTTCATGACCTAGAACAGCGTTCTACCGCCGACACTGCAGCGTAGGTTGGGCGTTGTTACGTTCTCGTACCCTCACGGTGGGTGCGGGTCGTGACACGTTTTTAGTGGTGGCCCATGCAGGTCGAGTTTATGTAGTGATGTTCGAACTAGATTATCACTACAGCCTGCAGTAGGATTAGGATATTTTGAGGTACTCAATCACATTAGGAAAAACTCTTAATCAGATTCTTTTTGTCTAAAATTGTTGCTTATTGACTTTCCTTTGAATATAAACTGTCCTCCTTTGAATTTTTGCTTCATTCTCAGAAATTGCTTCTTGTTTTGATCTGTTTTCATGATGGTTATGAAGGCACGATCTCATCACTTCGGTTCGGAAGATACTATCGAGAGGCTGGCCACCTCTCGTCCTGTTCATCAGGGCCTCGAGACCGCAGCTTCTGTTGTGCCGACTCAGGTTGGCATTTTTGCTACATTGGAGGTGCACCTCCGTCTGTACAAAGACTTTTTCCTTCATTTCCGGTTTCTCTCAGCAGCAGCGATTCATGCAGCATCATCAGCAGAGATTTGTGTAGTATCAGCATCAGGCTGGAGGAAACCAGCAGGGCGAGCTATCGTCAGGACAGTCGAAGATGCACAGACCGTTGGAGATCTTGCTGCAAGTTCCGTTCTTCTCAATTCCATTTCCGCAATTGTCTTTTATAATTACCTTAAAATCCGATTCCATCTGTTCCTTGTTGATTGATTAATTTTGTTATGTTACTCTTTTGTTGTGTTTGTTTTTCTTCTGAGAAAATCATATGGGCTAGGTCGCCTAAATCATAGGATCTAGAATCCTCGATAGTCGTATTAGTTGGCATAGTGAGGACATGTAGTCAGATTTTGGATGTATTCTCGGGTATGGGAATTTAAGATTTTCGCCGTCGCATACGGCAGTGCAAAAATTTTAAATACCATGAACCTAGAGGTATGTACCTTAGTCATGGACTCTGTGATTATCGTAGCCTTGCTCACTAGCATGATGAAGACTCTGGACAACATGATTTTGGACAGACGCATATGATTAACAGATTGTATCTTGAGAAGGTTTAAACAGCATACCCTTTTGATTGTTATAAATGACTTAGGAGTAGGGATATTTAGTTTTGTAGAGCTTATTCATAGGTAGTTCCTTCATAGTATAATGGTATGATGACTTGTAGAGTGTCTGTACCCTAGAGGTGATAGTTAGCATTGGTGTTAGAATAGTAACCCATTGCAGATAATTCTCCTGTTATCTATAATACCAACCAGTTACACATAGGATGTTAGTATGCCTTACAGCCTTGATGACTATTACTACTTTCCCTTATCTTTTCCAGTGAGGCACCCATGACTAGAGCCTGCCTTTTAGTATAGTTGTAGTTTCACCTAAGACCGAGAGGTCTATTTGCATAGATAGATTGCAGATGATATTGGCATATGGGATATAGGTTAGTTGGTATCTATAGGCCATTGTTGTATAGGGTTATAAACATGTTGTTTAGCCTATACTTGGTTCAGTTTTTCATTTTAGTTAAGTTCTCTTCGTGTTGAGTTCCTTTGTGTTGATCACCTTTATAGGCAGTGTACAGACCCTTCACTAGATACCATGTTCCCTTGATTCAGACCATTCATCCTTAGCCTAGTTCTAAGCATTGTTTCAGACCCTTATAAGTTTAGTCTGCCTTAACCCTGGTTGATCAGTCATGTATATATATATATATATATATATATATATATATATATATATATATATATATGATATACTTAGGATATATGTGATGGGTTGTTGTTCTTGAGCATATATATATGTGGTATTTGGTATTCATGTGCTTAGCTTGTAGATATTTAGTTATAGGTGACTTGATAGGATTGGGAAGTTAAGAGCTAGTCTATTATAGAGTTTCTTTTTCTAAATTCTAGTTGCCAACACCTAGATAGCTAGCATAGGTAAAACCCTAAGAAGTTGACCAGTTGATGACCAAGTACTTGGATGTTGAGAAATTGACTAGTGATTGACCCTTGACTATGTTTGACCTAGAAGGGGGTGCGATCATCTTAATTTCGAGGACGCAATTTTTATAAGGTGGGTAGGATTGTAACACCCAGTTTTTCAGATGAGGGTAATTTTGAAATTTTGTAATTATAATTATTATTTATTGATAATTATTTCATATTATGATTTTTGGTGATTTTTAATCATTTTTAAACTATTTAAAATTATGACTTGTGATTTTGACATTTTACTATTGTTTGGTTTTAATTTCGAGGAATTTGTCACCCCCAGTTTTCAGGAACAGGGGTATTTTTGTCATTTTGTATTTTTGAAATATTTTTGAAATTTATTTTATTATTTATAATATTGTTTTGGGGTTATTTGAGTCGGGTTCGAATTTCAGCTCAATCCGACTTGAAACGGGGACCCGGGGGTAGTGTTGACTTTAATGGACCCACACATTAGTTAGCCATGGCCCACATGATAGAAATATTTTAGTTAGAGGTTATTCTAATTATTATGGATAAGGTTAGTGTGATTAGAGACTTTAGAATGACTAATTTAGCCCCAACCAATTAGCCCTTTCCTAATAATAATAGAATAGGTTAGTGGGGGCATTTTGGACCTTACCATAATAGGACAAATAGCCCCATATGGCCAGCCACTTTGGAAGAGGATATGCAAGTTCATTTCATTATTCTCATCCACACTCTCTCTCTTGTTCTTTCCCAAATTTCTAGAGAGCAATTCCTAGCAATTTCTCCACCAAATCCTTCCATTTCGCCACCAAATCTTCTTTTTTCCTTCTTCATTCTTGCCAAGGAGGAAGCTACCCAAGTTTGGGAGGATTCGGAGCTCGTTCGTGTCCTTTTGGAATCTCTACGTGTCGGTGTCGTTCCGGGAAAGCTTTTCTTCGATTCGATCTACCGGGAGGTATAAATCTCTTCTCCTTTTCATTTTCTCATGCATATAGGTCTATTTTGAATCCATAGGAATGACCCCATGGTTGTATCTCCATTTGTGTCCATTTCGTGTCCATTTGGAGGTCATAGGAGTGTCCTTTGTGTTGTGGTTGTGTCCATGTAGAAAAACCCCAAATTTGGACACACTATGTGTTGTTGTTATGTATGAATAAATTATTACATGTTTAATCTCATATTTTTGTATTGGAGATGTGTTCTATAGTGTCTCATATATATATATATTAGTGTAGAGAGTGACTTCTTGATATATTATGTTATATACTTGTGTTCTTTTGTCTCAAACTACCTAAATTCGTCATAATTTTTATCCACGTTTTTAGTAGCAATAGCAACTTAGAAATGTCATAACTTTTAGCTTAAAACTCCGATTTATCTTCCGTTTTTTTTTAAAAGAACCTTATCGAAGTTAGCATTCCAAATAAATATTTTAATAAGCCAAATTCTTTCTGTAACTTTCTGTAGAATTATTTGAGTGTCAGCTGTACGAAAGACGAACGTATTTCGTTATTTTCGCGATTTCGGGAGCTTCCGGACACGAAAATACGATCCGTTTCAAGTTTCGGAAAGCTAACATGAAGTATTACAACATACTTTAATCCTAGAATTTAGTGAATGCCCAATTGGTACAGTATTAATTTTAAGTAAAAGAGTGACTATATGATATATGCATTTTGTGTAACCTATGAGCTTATGTAGTTTGGATATTAAATGAATATAGAGTATGTAATGCATGATATGTTAGATGATTGAAATGATATATATATGATATATATCCTCTTTACATTAATGTATATATATGGTTGAATGCAAGCATGTAGGAATACAATTAATGTAATATATGTAAGCATATATACCTTCCTTTTCCTATTGCCAAGCCAATTTCAGTTTTCAATATAGTGGAATGTCTATGAATGTAATGTTAACCTTCAACCCCTTAATTCCAAATGTTAGTTAATTTCAGTATTAGACAATGCATGAGCTGTATGCATATGAGATGTTGGCTTAATGGCAGATTTCAGATAACATGGTTCATTTTATGTGGTTAGTTACACCAGTTTATGGGATAGCTCACTTTAGTTTATATGTAAATGTGGAACTAAAACTGAGATTGTTTCCTTTTCTTTCTTCTAACTGATTTGAATGTATACACTGATTCCCTGTTCTTTCCTATTGGACTGTCACTCTCAAGCCTAACACACATGTATACCCCACTGCTTTGTATACACTGATTTCCCTTTTCCAGATTTCATTGGGTTGATTGGTTCACTGATTTCCAGCTTGGTGTGCTCACTGGATTTCAAGAGAATGATCACACACACACCCTAATGTATACACTATTCCAGATTTCCTTTTCACAAATTTTTCCTGCTACACCAATGCTTCATTGTCACACACCTTTTAACTGAACACACACACACACACAAGTTGCCATGCCACATTGCCTTGTTAGTTTACTGAATTCCCTTTCCTGCTTCACATTATATGTATATACTATTTTCCATGGTTCACTGTTCTCTAGCCTATCACATATGCACACACTCTCATGTGTAGCACACACACACACACACATATGAAATTCCTGCTACACTAGGACATTACACACAAAAATCTGAGAACTGTTGCTAGCAATAGTTGATATGTTAACTGAAATTGTAATAACCTAACATCACACACACATATATGGAAATGACACACTGTTAACCCCATACACACACAAGTTTTGTACATGAACACACTAGCCTACACTCATTTCCCTTACACACATACACCCACTCATATTGTATTGAGATGTCACCCCCTCTCTATGTACATACAATACATATAGCTAATGTGTGTATGCATGTCTATATGTATATATCTCAATGTCTAAACCAATGTGAATGTGTAAATGATAGAGTAAAGTGGAAGGGTAAATTGAAATCAATATAGTATTTCCTATGTAATGTGAGTGTAATGTATATAGCCTAGTATTGTAAGCCTAATATAGAGTGCCTAATTGAATGTCTGTTTATAATGCAACCTATAACCCTTAAATTGAAATGCTAGTTAAATTCAGATTTTATATGTAAACCACCATGCCATGCAACCTCTCTCTCTCTCATTATACAATGTTGATTATGGCTCAATATGATGTGCCCTTGATGTGTGGTTGTGTGGCTTGTATAGCCTTAGATTGGTATGTGTGTTCTTCGTGACTTGTGAGTATGCTTGGTTGTTAGCCTAGCCTTGGTTAGGCTTAGTAAGACTTGTCTGGGTTAGGTTGACCTAGTTTGACTAGTGTGGTTGACTAGAGTTGACCAAGTGTTGACTTTAGTCTAGTTTGACCTAGACAGCATGCAGATGCATTGTAGATTACTATTATCATTCCCTGTATACATCTTGACTTGTGTTGCTCTAACTAGGAGTCAGGTATCTCATCTCGGACAGTATATTTACTACAGACATTCAGATACGAGGCGAGTACATTCCCTGATCATTTCATATCCGGCTTAGAATTATTTCCTGTATTAAATTACTTTACTTGATACTGTCACGTTGGTCACACAGATTAGTACTATATGGATCCCTTCTTGAGATGTTATCCCTTCAAAGAGCATCGGGTACTCTATGTTCTGTGCGTTTCATTTACATGGTGTATCATATGCTTCTTTGGTTCTTTGATCACTTGTGATATATACCCATATGATCACAGAGTCTTCTCTGAATCCTTATCCCATTTATTGGGTCTATCAGAATCCCCATTTATGGGACTACTATGTACCACCCTTCGGGGGCTTATCACCCTTTGGGGGCATATCACCCTTCGGGGGCATATCACCCTTCGGGGGCTAATCACCTTTGGGGGCATATCACCCTTTGGGGGCTTACCACCCTTCGGGGGCTGTTACATAGAATCATAACATAACCTGGTTGGATCCTTGTGTATTAGTTGGGGGTACGGGGGAGTATAAATAGCCATGTGAACAATTCCAAAGTAGAATAGCCATGTACGCCTCTTTAGGATAGCCATGTACAAATCAAGCCGTTCATATGTCGACTTTGTACTCTGAATCACTAGTCTCTGGTAGCTCTCTACTTATAGTAGATATTTCTATTACAGTTCTCTTTCTGTTTATATACTGCATTTCTTTCAGTATCTATATCTTACTTTACTGTATATTATATTTTCTAACCTGCTATGAACTGTTGATATGTACTGTGCTCGCTCCCGTCCTGACTGGACCTGTTGAAAATTTTACAGAAGATGATGAGGAACCCTGCACCCCTTACTTGGAGTTTGCCTAGTTGACACTCGCGACCTGGACCCCTGGGGAGGTTCAGGCAGCTGCTCAGGATGATACCTTGTATAGTGTATATAGCTTAGACTGTTCTTTCTTTTCATGCTTAGCTGTTGTCTTTATTTTTAGAGTTGTATATTTTAGAGATGATGAGACTTGTATTCCATTTCTGCTGTACCTCAGTTGAGGATTTCTTATCTATTTCCATCGTGCTATATTCTACCTTAGATTGTGATTGAGTTGTACCTCGGTGTTGGCCTCCTTCTGGAGAGTATATTTCATGTTATGTAGTTATAGTTCATGACCTAGAACAACGTTCTACCACCGATACTGCGGCGTAGGCTGGGAGTTGTTACGTTCTCGTACCCTCACGGTGGGTGCGGGTCGTGACACTGGCCATCTGTCTGTCGGTGATATGCTGAGCTGAACTGGAGGCGAGTCCCCAAATCTCTTGCAGGCTACGCCAAAAGTGCGACGTAAATCTTGAATCTCTGTCCGAGGTGATACTAACTGGTACACCGTGCAATCTGACAATCTGCCGGAGATACATCTCCGCTAGATGAGCCGTCGACTGACCAACTCTGAACGGGAGAAAGTGAGCTACCTTCGTGAGCCTGTCTATGATAGCCCAAATAGCGTCTCTGCCAGCCGGGGATCTAGGCAATCCAGTCACAAAATCCATGGTTATATGCTTCCATTTTCACTCTGGAATTAGCAATGGGTGAAGTCATCCAGCTGGTCTCTGATGTTCAGCCTTAACTTGTTGGCAGACTAAACAACGAGAGACAAACCGGGCTATCTCTCTCTTCATGCCATTCCACCAAAAGTGCTGGCGGATATCACGGTACATCTTCGTGCCACTGGGATGAATAGAATACTGCGAACTGTGGTCCTCTGCCATGATCTCCTGTCTGATATCTCCACTGGGTACACAAAGACGCTTCCCATGTCGAAGTGTACCGTCTTCATGGATACATAACTCTGGTCTTCGTCCTGCCTCACACTCTGCTCTGAGTCGCTGAAGCTTGGAATCTGCCGACTACGCCATCTGGATCCTCTCGACTATAGTGGACTGAACTTGCATGTTGGCCATCAATGCCACACTGGAAGGGAGGACAACTTCTATACCCATCTTCTGAAGATCGGCTAACAGCTCTAGTTGCGCTGTCAGGAAATAAACTCCGGCTCTCCTGCTCAATGTATCTGCAACAACGTTGGCCTTCCCTGGGTGATACTGCAGGTTGACATCATAATCCACAAGTAGCTCCAGCCACCTCCTCTGACGCATGTTAAGATCCTTCTGGGTGAAAACATACTTCAGGATCTTGTGGTCGGTGAAAATCTCCACCCTATCTCCATACAAGTAGTGTCTCCAAAGCTTAAGTGCAAACACTACTGCTGCCAGCTCCAAGTCATGGGTTGGATAATTCCTCTCATGGTCACGAGGTTATCATGACGCATAAGCTATTACCTTCCCATGCTGCATCAGAACACATCCTAAACCTCTGCCCGAAGCATCACAATACACTGAAAATCCTCCAGTTCCATTTAGAAGCGTGAGAATAGGAGCCGTCATCAACCCTCGCTTCAACCTCTCAAAATAATCTTGGCACTCGACTGTCCAAGCAAACTGCACATCCTTGCAGGTCAACTGGGTCAATGGTACTGAAATTCGAGCAAAGTCTGAAACAAATCGCCGGTAGTAGCCAGCCAAGCCAAGAAAACTGTGAATTTTTGCTACTGTGCTAGGTACCGGCTATGTTTTAATGGCCACGATCTTCTGGGGATCCGCTTCAACTCCTCCTCGGATGATGATTTGACCCAAGTATGAAATCCGATCGAGCCAGAACTCATATTTACTGAACTTGGCATACAATTGGTGCTCTCTGAGAATCTGAAGAACCACACGGAGATGCTTCTCATGCTCCGCCTCACTCTTGCTGTAGACTAGGATGTCGTCTAGGAACACAATCATGAACTAATCCAAATAGGGCATGAAGATGCGATTCATGAGGTCCATAAAAACGGCTGGCGCATTGGTTGCTCCAAATGGCATAACAAGAAACTCCCAATGTCCATACCTCGATCTGAACGCTGTCTTCGGGATGTCCTGTTCTCTGACTCTGATCTGGTGGTATCCTGACCGCAAGTCAATCTTCGAAAATACTGACGCCCCTTTGAGTTGATCAAACAAGTCATCTATTCTCGAGAGAGGGTATCTGTTCTTGATTGTCACTGAGTTCAAGGTACGATAATCAACACACAATCTGGACGTACCATCCTTCTTTTTCACAAGAAGCATCGGGGCTCCCCAAGGTGATCTACTAGCACGAATGAACCCCTTGGTTCTGAGTTCTTCAATCATCTTGTACAATATCTCTAGCTCTGACGGTGCCATCCTGTAGACTCTCTCTGACATTGGAGCTGTCCCGGGAATGAAGTCGATGGTAAAATCGATCTCTCGCTCTGGCGGTATCCCTGGAACCTCTTCTGGGAAAACATCTGGAAACTCTTCGACTATTCGAGGTAACTGTACTACTGCTACTGCCATCCGCAACACTGGAGGAGAAGGTTCAACTTCTCCTCGGGAGAAGGAAAACTCTGGCTTGTCTGGAATGCTAAAAACAACCCTGCCAATATGGCAGTCTATCCTAGCATACTGGTCCCTCAACCAATCCATCCCTAAGACCACATCATAATCGGCCATCGGGAACTCTATCAATCTAGCGAGGAATTCTCTACAGCTAACTACAATCCGACACGAGAAAAATACTCTATCTACTCCCACAAGTCCGTTACCAGTAAGTATATTGAGCCTTACTGATAATGACTCGGGCTCCAGTCCTACCCGTGTCGCGAATCGTGCAGACATAAATGAATGCGATACACCAGAGTCAAATAATACTGAAGCTGGAAAGGTGTTGACGAGAATAGTACCTGCTACTACCTCTCCTGGTGCTAATCCATCTTCTCCCATGGTCAAGGCCATCACTTGACCATGTCCTCTGGGTGCGGGTCCCCTATACTGAAAATTCCTCTGCCTGCTCTGGATCAGAACTTGGGCTTGGGCATACTGCTGCGATCTCTGCTGCTGGAATGCCTGGGCCTGCATCGGCAATGGCCTCGGGAATGGGTACTGCAGCTGCTGCTGCTGGACTGGTGCTGGTCCTCTAAGTGAAGGACTAGAGAAGGCCGATGAACTCTCCCTGTTCGGGCAGTTCCCAACCCTGTGGTCCGGGGCTCCACAAACCAAGCACAAACCCTGTGCTCTGTGACACTTTGATACCACATGCCCTGGCTTCCCGCAGTGTGAACATCCCACTGCAGAAGACTGCTTCTGCTTCTGCTGCTGAGGGTGCGTCAGGGTGGAATGCTGAACCGACGTCTCTGAGGCCGCCCACCTCGGAGCTCAAATGGTCAAAGCCCTGGCCGTTGGGGCTGGTGCTGATGATTGATTCATATGGCCGTGAGATCGCTTCCGACCTTCGGTCCTATCCACGATCCTCTGAAAGGTATACTCATGCCTCCGGGCTGCTCTCAACACTGCATCAAAAGTCTGATGCTCAAACTGCTCCACCGCCAATAAAATCTCTAGGTGGAGCCCCTGCTGGAACCGCTGGGCTCTATCGAACTCGGTCGCCACCAAGGTGGGAGCAAACCGACTAAGCCTGGAGAACTCGGCCGTATATCCATCGACCGTCCTGTCCATCTGCTTCAGATTGGTGAACCTCATCTGTAGATTATACCGAGCTACAGCATCAAAATACTTGGTCTGGAATCTCTCCCTGAATACTGCCCATGAAATAAGGGCCACTAATCCATCGGCCTGCGCTATCCACCAGCTGCGGGAAAGATCTAGTAACTACAGGCACACTACGGCCACCTTCTCGTTCTCTGGAGTCCTAGCTGCTTCTACAATCACCTCTGTGTCCTGAAGCCATGCATCTGCAGCAATCGCATCTTCACTGCCGTCGAAGAAGGGAGGGTTCAAGCGCTTGAAACTGTTGGCCACGCTATTACCCTGATGACCTCCTCTGGTCAAAGCGTCTGCCACCGCCTGGTGCAAGGCATCTCCTCGTCGATCCTGAGAGGCTAATAGTAACCTGATGAGACCCACTAAAGTACCATCATCAGGCTCTGCAGGCTGGATGGGCTGAACTGGAGGCTCTCCTCCAGTAGGCATGACTCTTTAGGCTACTCCTGAATGCTGGGCTTGATCCCCAGGTTGCTGCTGGTCCACGGGAGGTGCTCCGCCTTGCTGATCGGCGGGTCCAGGAACAATGCCGCTGAAGAAGATAGCATAGGGAACAATAAGGAAGGACCAGGATAGATCAAAGATGCAAGCATGTGACCAGGTCAAGAGTTCAAAGATTTAGAGGATACGAGCAGAGATCGAGGGCGAGTGCGGATTGAGACATCTATTCGGTAAACCCTCACATATCTTGATTTACAAGACCTGCATGGGCCACCACTTAAACCATGTAACGTCCCAGAACCAGAATACTGGAGAGCGGGGGCGTACATAGCCAGCTACGTATATTGAAGTGCAACCCACCTCGCTATACGGTCACGGCTGTCTAGATACATGAGGGTTTAACTACAAGCCAACAGTCTCATATGGTCATGAACAAGCCTATTGTCTCAATCTCAAGCAAGCAATAATAGTTACAAGATGTCAGAGCACCAAATATATAATAGCAAGACGTCCCATACATTACATATTGGATGATCATGAAGCTAGTCGTACAAAATGTCAAGACTAGCAAGAGTTCAGTCATACATGATCAACCCTAGGATCTGTCAATCATGTTACAGCCCGTAGGCAGACAGTAAATAAAGGTGCAATACGAGCTAACACGTGCTCGTCGGCTAAACGCCTCAAAAGAATAATTTTTACAATAAAGTGGAAGGATAAAAAGAAACCCACTCGTTGCCAGGGTTACACCTGGTGGTCACCATCTGGCTGGAAGACAGGTGGATCCTCTGGTGCTGCTCCGATATCTGGCCATACAAAACCAGCTGGGTCAGACCCCAGAAAGAGCAAGTGCCACAAAGGAGGCTTCACTTAGGAACTAAAACCATCATATCACAATAGAATATTAAAGATAATAAATAAAGAATTGATAATAATAGGGATAACAACAGTAAACTGAGTACGAGAAAACCATTCAAGTAGCCAGGTCACAACCCTTAAACCAAACAAGGACCGGGGTTGCAGCCCTTCACCAGAATAGAAACCCGTCTCTAATACTATTGGTATAGTGAAGACAATAAACGAAGAGAGGGCACAGAACTGCTCCGGGAGCCAGGTTACAACCCTTAAACCAAACAAGGACCGGGGTTGTAACCTTTCGCCTGAACAGAACTGGACCCCTGATCTTTATTGCTAAGGCTAGTATAAATAATCATGGTATTAAGGTAAGGTAAAACATGACGAACATGGCACGAGGTTGAAATAAGACAATAAACGAAGAGAGGACACAGAATTGCTCCGGGAGCCAGGTTACAACCCTTAAACCAAACAAGGACCAGGGTTGTAACCCTTCGCCTGAACAGAACTGGACCCCCGATCGTTATTGGTAAGGCAAGCATCAATAATCATGTCATGTCACAATCTTACACAGGATCAGGATAAGACTAAACTGGAATAAACTCCATCCAATCAATCACGGCCAATCAAAAGTACGGCTTGATACTTTTAACTAACTAGGGTTATCACAGGCCTAGTTACTAGCAAGATGCAATGAGATTATCCCAACAGCCACAAGTCCTGCAGACCATCCGGTTATCCAGGTCGAATGTCCGTTTATGAAGGATGCAACACGTGAAAGTGTGCTGGAAATGTGCCCTACTCGTCGGTAGGCTACAAGTCCAGTTAGTGCGCCCAAATAACGGGATTTCTTATAGCTGGGAAATCTCTTCATGACTATTGAATTATTCTAGTTTGTTAGCCTTAGTCGATTACAGTGGGTACCCCTGACCGTGGTACTCAGGGATCTCCATCCTAGACATGATGTAAAACAGTACCAGGTTATTTGTACAAACACAATCGCCCACGGTGTCCAGGTCATTCCTACTTGCTATGTCAGGCTAGCTGTCGTAACAGCATGTCGAGATATATCATGTCACTTTACTTGTCAAGACAGCAGGCCACTATCGTGTTCTATTCTTATATTATCATGAATGAGAAAAACTTGCGTAAAATAACTAATAACATATTCTTGAAGCCAAGGAAAAGATCTACAACTTTCATGTTGGGAGTTGGAAGAAATTTTGGCCACAATTCAGCCAAATAGGACTTAAAACAGCCAAAAACAGCCAAAATAGGCCCTATGCAGCATTCTGCGGCACTATTCATTCCATGCGGCACTATTCATACTCATGCGGCTGTGATACTATTCATGCGGCTGCGGTACTATTCATGCGGCTGCGGTACTATTCATGCTCATGCGGCTGCGATACTATTCATGCGGTTGCGGAACTATTCATGCTCATGCGGCTGTGGCACTATTCATGCAGCTGCGGTACTATTTATGCTCATGCGGCTGCGATACTATTCATTCTTGCGGCTGCGGTACTATTCATGCGACTGCAGTACTATTTATACTCATACGGCTGCGGCACTATTTATGCGGCTGCGGTACTATTCATGCTCATGCGGCTGCGGACTATTCATTCCTGCGGCTGCGGTACTATTCGTGCCCATACGGCTGCGATACTATTCATGCGGCTGTGGTACTATTCATGCTCATGCGTCTGCGGCACTACTCATTCCTGCGGCTGCGGTACTATTCATGTAGCTGTGGTACTATTCATCCTCAGGCGACTGCACCACTATTCATGCGGCTGCGGTACTATTCATGCTCATGCGGCTGCAGAACTATTCATTCCTGCGGCTGCGGTACTATTCATGTGACTGTGATACTATTCATGCTCATACAGCTGCGGCACTATTCATGCAGCTGCGGTACTATTCATGCTCATGCGGCTGCGGAACTATTCATTCCTGCGGCTGTGGTACTATTTAGCGATACTATTCATCGTCCCTGCCAAAATCAGGACAGATGAACATTAAAATGGCCAAAAATGCTTTTGGCCATAACTTCCTCAAAACAAGTCAAAATTCAACTTTTCAAAGGTCTATTTTAGGTAAAATCGAATTCTCTACAACATGGAATAATTAAAACATGAAAATAATAAAGTTTAATAGAACAAAACCCAAGAAAACTGAAAATAATATAAACTTAGATCTACAAGAAAATATCCATCAAAATAAAAAATGCCAAGTTCTAAAGTATCTTAGAATCTCGCGAGGAAGACAATAGAACAAAAAAAAATAGAGTTTCTTTATGAAGCAAGTTGCACTTGCCTAAGCTTCTCTTGGTAGGTGGAGAAGTTAAGAGGAAGAAGACGAAGAAATAAATGAAGAGTAAAGATGAGAGAGAAAGGGGGTTGGCTTTTAAATGATGATGGTGGTAGTAGGTAGGGGTTTTCTTTTAGTTCATGATGAACCCAAAAGCAAACCAAACCAAGCTAAACTGAACCAAGCTAAGCCATAACCAATGAAATGCCAAAATAACCATGCCAATGCAACATGCTAAAAATAAAATCATGACTAGCTAACCATGACTAATAAAAATACGGACCCAAAATATGTACACGTATACGAAAATACGTAACACGGATTTCAAAGGTGACAGAATCCATCATCTTCGGCAAAGTCAAGCGTCATCAAGACCTTCCGCCACTCGAGCAAGAACCAGATACCGGCAGAAAACAAGTCTATCGGTACACGGACAAGGCAAAGTACCTCATCCAAAAGATGGATTATGATCTAAAAAGCAACAGAGGCCTGAACTACGGCAAGGGTCAACGTCTTCCTCCCCGGCTCCCAACACCTAGGAAATCTGCAGGACTACTATCATCGAACTCGACGGTGGGTGGGCTATGTCACGCCGCCAACAACTCCAGAGAGTTCGGAGGCAGAAGAAGTAGAACATTCTCGTTCATTCGAAGCATCAACTTAGGATTCCGATACCAGTATCGGCTCAGTCTTCAAGAAGGTGGTATCAGTCAATATGACATCTGCACAATCTCAAGAAGATAAAGGTGAAGACCAAATGCCAGAATTCTCCAAGGAAGAACCTTGGGATCAATGCCTAGGAGCGCAGTAGGAGTCTCGTTTTGAATTACGTGAACCCCCTACCGAAGACGAAGTCGAGCCGATCGACCTGGGGGATGGATCTTCTTCCAAACCCATCTTCATCAGTAAGAGTCTAAAGGGACCAGACCAGGAATCATTAATCCAACTGGCTAAAGAATATATCGACGTCTTCGCCTGGAGCTACGAAGATATGCCGGGACTTGATCTCCAGATCGCGATGCATAGGCTTAACATCTTACCTGATGCCAAGTCTATAAAGCAACAACAGTGACGTTTTTGTCCTGACATCATGACCGCTATCGATCAGGAGGTAGACAAACTCCTGACCAGCGGGTTTATCCGTGAAGAACAACACCCGGAGTGGGTGGCCAATGTCGTCCCTGTCACCAAAAAGAATGGAAAGATACGGGTCTGCATCGACTTCAGAGATCTCAATGCTGGTTGCTCGAAAGACGAATTCTCGCTTTCGATCACCGATGTAATGATCGACAATACATGTGGCTTCGAACGCATGTCTTTCATGGATGGGTACTCGGGCTACAACCAGATCAAAATGTTCCCCGATGACGCAAAACATACGTCATTCAGGACTCCGAAGGGGATTTTCTGCTACACAGTGATGCCCTTCGGCTTGAAGAATGCTGGTGCTACATACCAACGAGCTATGAGTACCATCTTCCGTCAACATCTTCGTAAAACAGTCGAATGCTATGTTGATGATATCGCAGTCAAGAGCCGTCTTAAAGGTGATCATCTACAAGACCTAAAGACAGTCTTCGATCTCATGCGAGCGCACCAACTCAAGATGAACCCCGCTAAATCCTTCCTTGGGGTTTCTAGCAGAAAGTTTTTGGGCTTTATTATCACGGTGAAAGGCATTCATGTCGATCCCGAGAAGACCAAAGCCATCCTTGACATGGACCCTCCAAGGAATCTCCGAGAACTTCGAGGTCTGCAAGGGCGTCTTACATACATTCGAAGGTTTATAGCAAACCTTTTCAGAAAATGTCAACCCTTTACCCAGCTCATGAAGAAGGGAGTCTCCTACGTCTGGACAGAGGAATGCCAGAAAGCTTTCGATGATATCAAGGCTTACTTGACGAGCTCGCCAGTCCTGGTAGCACCCGTCGCAGGCAAACCATTTCTCCTCTACGTCTGTGCCATGGATCATTCCCTCGGCACTCTGCTAGCTTATAACAGCGATGCAGGCTACGAGCAAGCTATCTACTACCATAGTAGGACACTAATCGGGGCCGAACACTGGTACAACCCCGTTGAAAAGGAGTGTTTGGCTTTGGTGTTCGCCATCCAGAAGATCGCCATTATGTCTCGGGCCAGACAATTCATGTCATCACCCGAGTCAATCCGCTCAGGGTTCTCATGACGAAGCCAGGATTATTGAACTCCCGGCTAGCTAATGGGCGATCCTGTTGATGCCGTACAATATGGTGTTCGTTCCACAAAAAGCCGTCAAGGGTCAAGCTCTGGCCGATTTTTTAGCTGCACACCCCATCCCAGAGTCCTCCAGACTCTATGAAGACATCCCGAATGAGGTCCAAGAATCAAACGTCATCGAAGAAAGCTCCGTATGGCAGATGTTTTTCGATGGCGCTTCAAGAACAGGCCCAAAGACCAAATCATCGTCGGAGTGAGGGTAGTCTTAGTCTCCTCCGATCGGCTGGTCATCCAGTGTGCTTACTCTCTTTCGAAGCCGTGCTCCAATAATGTTGTCGAGTACAACGCTCTCATCATGGGACTCCAGCTGGCACAACAGCTGGGGGTGGATCATCTGTAAGCCTACGGCGACTCAAAACTCATCGTTAGCCAGATCAGAGGGCAATACGAAGTTCGCCATAAAGATCTAGTTCCTTACCATGAAGTTGCATTGAATATTATTTCAACCTTCACTAAGTTCTTCATAGAACACGTACCTCGGTTACAAAACCTGGAGGCTGACACTCTGGCTGGCCTCGCAGCCTCATTAGCAGCACCCCTCGGGACTCAACACAACGTCACGGTAGTTGGTCGAGACTTGGTCTATCCTAAAAACAACCTATGCTCACAAATGGCCCATGCCATGACAACGAGTGCTGGTGTTAATGTCCGAGACTGGAGGTTCCCGTTCATCAACTTCGCTGTCTACGAAATTCTCCCAGAAGACCCGAAAGAAGCCATCTCAGTCAGTAGGCGCTCCCTTCGATTCTATTACGATACAGCTACTAAAATGCTGTACCGACGCTCCTACGATGGACTTCTCCTTCGATACCTGTCCAACGAAGAAGCAGCCGAAGCCCTTCGAGAAGCTCATGATGGGACTTGTGGAGCTCATCAACCTGGCCCTAAGTTGCAGGATCGACTGCGACGTATGGGTTACTATTGGCCGACCGTGGCAGCCGATGTCGTCGACTACGCTAAAAAGTGCCATGCTTGTCAGCTCCACGCTGACTTCATCCATACACCGTCGGAACTACTACATCCTACGGTCGCCTCATGTCCCTTTGAAGCTTGGGGCATGGATATTATGGGAACTATCACCACTCCTTCATCGAGGGGACACCGCTTCATCCTAGCTATCACTGACTACTTCTCCAAATGGACAGAAACAGTTCTACTGACGAAAGTAAAAAGCTCTAGGGTAATCAACTTCATCAAGCACCATGTCATCTACCATTTTGGGGTACCTCGGAGGATTATCCACGACAACGATCTACAGTTCATCAGCCATGTTTTCAGCAGATTCTGTGACAAGAATCGCATTCAGAACGTGGCATCAACTGCCTACAATCCGGCAGTAAACGGATTGGCCGAGGCTTTTAACAAGACTATCGTAAGGCTACTCAAAAAGGTTGTGTCATCCAACAAACACGACTGGGACAAAAAGCTCAGCGAATGCCTTTGGGCCTACCGTACAACGGTACGGACCCCGACAGGCAACACCCCATTCTCCTTAGTCTACGGGAGCAGCGGTACTGCCTCTCGAGATTCAAATACCCTCACTCTGTGTGGTGCTCACAAATCAACTAACAGAAGAAGACAATCAACATCTTCGTCTGCAAGAATTGGAGGCACTTGACGAGAAATATCTCCTAGCTCAACAGCGCATCGAACTCTATCAAGCTCGTATATCACAGGCTTTCAACAAGAAGGTCAAGCAGAGGACTTTCCAAGTAGGCGACCTGGTTCTCGCAGTCAGGAGGCTGATGGTGTTGACTCATAAAACCCCAAGAAAGTTCGAGCCCAAATGGGAGGGACCTTTCATCATAGAGACGGTATACTCAAACGGTGCTTACCGCCTCGTCCGATCAAACGGGGACTTGTTCATGATGCCCATCAACGACAAGTTCCTAAAGAAGTACTACTCTTAACATCTTTCAGATATGTACTTCCACCTCTACCTAGCAAGGAAGTCAGTGGACCTGATCATCAGAGCTCACATACACCTCCCTTTTACAAAAATCCTATACTTTCGGAACCCAGTTGTTCCATTGCATTCTATCTCCAGTAGAAGGACAACCACGTCCACATTACCTCTGAGTTGCTCCTCTACACCCTACAAAGTGGAATCTTACGCTCCGCAAGACTACGCTACCCATCATGTTTACCACGTCCACATTACCTTTGAGTGAACATCCCGTACAGACAACCCCTGTGTTGCCGTACATCGATCGCAAAAACTTCCACGTCCACATTACCTCTGAGTAGTTCTGCGTATCTCCCTAGAGTCACTCCTACCACGTCCATAACACCTCTGAGTAGGAAGATTCTGACATTTGAATCCCATATTTGCCACGTCCACATTACCTCTGAGCAAACATGTCGGTTCTTTCAAACTTATTATCTGTACCTAACAACCAAGGTGCGCAAAAGATAATAGGTCCACACAAATCACAAGTTCGTGACAACAAAAGATGAACACACCACAAAATTCTTTATTTTTCATCTAAAAAGTAAAGGATTACATCCCCAGCATATAACAAAAAAAAGAAGAAGACTACAAATCCCTAGGCATCATTAGGGTTGGCGGACAGCTCTTCGATCCGACGCCTCAAGTCTGCGGCCCGGGTCTCTGCAGTCGCCAGGACCCGGCGTTCAGCTTCCTGCCGCATCATCTCCATAGCCTTGGGAGCAGTATCGTTCTCATGCTTGGTGTCCAACTCTTGCCGTTGGTGAGTCAGAGAAAGAATATGGCGAGTAACAACTGCCTCTTCCTCCTTGGACGAGATGTGCTCGGCCTGGGCTCGCTTAAGATCTAACATAAGTTGGGCCCTCTGGTCTTCTAGGAGGCGAATCCTGGCAGTAACCTCCCCTATACTAGCCTCTAATGAGGCCCATAGCTCCACTTGCTCCTGTATGGATTGAGACAGTCTCTCTACTACAGCCTCAGCAGCGGCCACCTCGCCGTCCTAGATGGCCACCGTGGCCTGATAAGATGACTCAACCTCAGCTATCAACTTCTTCTGTTCTGCTTCTATCAGAGCAAAAAAGTCATTCCGCTGGATACTCTGCTGTTCAGAAAGACACTGGTCGAGCTCAACCACCGACTCCTCCAGAATTATAGCCATGTGATCATAGTCACGGTGCAAACGTATCAAACCAATGGAAAAGAGCGCCATGGCTTTCGCCGTCGCAAAACTCCTATTTGCATTCAGCACCGTTGATACGCCCTTCTGCAGCATCTTGTACACTGATTCAACAACAAACTGAACGTACTCATCTGTATCAGCCAGCACTTGAGGCATCATGGCAGGAGTTGCATGAGGTAATATGATAGACGACGGGCCTGAAGAAGACCCACCGACTTCAATCTGCGAGGCTGAAACCTCGGCATCAACGGACTGTCCCTCAACAGGAGCTTAAACTTCGCCACTGGCCCGAGGAGCTAAGAGAGCGGATAGAGTCGAGAGGGGCATCGATATTGTACCCCAAGTAGAAGGAACAATAGGTGGTTTCAGCAAACCCTTACCCTTCTCAAGCTTGGAGGGACCACCGACGTCAAGGGCTATCTCCTCCGTCTCCAACACACTGTCAGCAGGCCGCACGGGACCTTTCCCCTCTGGCAAAGCAGCAAGATCAGCACTTGTTTCATGACTCGGCTCCCTTGGAGTCAGGTTCGGTGGACGTGTCCCATCTTCCTCACCGAATCCCTCCGCGGGGATAGAATCTGTCGCTACCTCCTGGTCGGCAGCCACCTCATCCTCTGCTGCTGAGTCTGGGGTACAGCTCGATAACGCTACAGCTGACCTCCCCTCATTATAACAAGGAGGGAAATTAGCTCTCTCCTCTATTTCAATCATGTCTGTTGCTCCTGCAACAGGCTCACTCATCTCTGGAGGAACGTCATCTTAAGAGGACGAACTCCACTCTACTTCCTTATCTGGAATCCCCGTATCGGCTGGATCCTCAATGTTAGAGACCCCGACGGTGGCTTGTACCCTTTCGAAAATTGCTGCATCCTCAGCTTCCCTTCCAACATAATCTAGAGATACTAAAATCTCCGCAGGAACGACATCGTCCGGATTCTCCTCTACGGGAGACATCACAATCGGTGGAATGTGCTCTTCAGATGAGCCCGCCACCTCCTTTGGTCTACTAGCACCCTATTTTGGAGTTTGGGGTCTCCTTTTCAGCGGCTCCTGCAAAAAGAAAGTATATGTCACAAAAATGGTAGAACTAACCAGACTATGTGGGACATCCTTACCTCCACAGGAGCTGAGTCTGTTGGCACTGCTGGTGACAATGCCTTCTTCTGTCTCTTCGGCACAGAAGAGCCAGCCTCTGTATCAGCACGTCTCTTCGGCTGATCGACCGAGGGCTCTGCTTGATCCCCCGTGGATACGATAGGGGTACCTCGATAACCCGCCTCTGGCGGACGGTACGATCGAGCCTTCGCCAACAGGTTCCCAGTCGCCTCTAACTGGGTGCCGACAATGAAACTGGTCTCTCTACCATATCCAGGGGGCACGACGTTCATGGCACAGTAAAATTTGGCGGCCGAAAAAAGAATCGACGGCCGCGGATTCTGAACAGGCAGCGTAAAGCGAGCTCTGGTGCATCCGGTATTATAGGAATGCCAAGCTCGTACACCGTCCAGCAAACTTCAACTATACCCCAGGTTAATACTGGGGTTCTCCAACATCAACTGAGCATAGTCGAATTGTCGTAAAAAATAGCTCAGCAAATATTATTCCAGGTAACAGTGGTTTCTATTCCGATACACCTGATGGGACGGCCGGATGCTTTGCAACTAGTAGAATCCCCAAGGAGGCAAAGTTGTGGCATCTTCACCCGAATCTGTTAAGTCTTCGTTGGCCTCAAAACTCAAAAAGACGGGACCAACTTTGGTGATCTTCTACCCCTGAAGGTGGGATAAAACTTTTCTGCAAACATGAACACCAGTATGCAACCAGCTCCTCTGGTAGAAATGACGAAGGAATGCATCTTTGGCCCTGTGGTCTTCTTATGGGCCCGGGCTCATCACGTTGGGATGGTGCAAAATTAACCACCCCATCAAATAATGAAACGACAGTTCGACACAGGAAAAGTTGTCATTCCTACCTCGTTCATGAACAACATTTTCCGCAAATTCTCGTAAACCTCGCAGCAGGTTACACACTATTACGGGGAGTAGAGCCAGGCGACAATCAAAAACCAACTTCACAGTTGGAAGGATTAGGTTCCAGGTCACCCTCTCCACAGAGCCTGACCAGCCTGAAAAGACATAATCCCGGAGCCAAATCATCAGATAAGCAGCCAACACTGCTTTGGACGACATCCGATGAGTAAGGTGCCAGAGACAGCTACAGGAGCGTTCGTCCGACTGCCGGTCCTCGTTTTCCCAGGGATACTTCTCACTTAGCCTGCTCATTTCGGGGAGCACCGCGGTACTGGAAAGCGCTGGCGGAGTTGTAAACTGAGAAGGATTCTCCTTGTCTTGTTCAAAAACATAATCTCTCCAAGTAGTCACATGAGGCTGTCACCTGCCCTTATCCCTCTTCTGTATATAATAATGATGACTCGCCACTTCCTTGAAGACGACCATCATCTCCTCTGCTTTGTCCCCCAGGACTTGGAACTCTTCGTTGGTCGGGAAGTATTCCTCGTAAGGTTCTGATCCCCAAGGGAGCCTTGACACCTCGTAAATTTCATGAAGTGCGAATCCCAGCTCCCTCACCGGAGTGAAGAAAGTCTCGATCTGGGTGTTAAACATCTCCAGGAGCGCGAGGAACATATGTCTGTTGATGTCGACGCCTGCCTGGGTAGCATGGATTACGGCAGTCAGCCCAATTTCCCTGAGTTCGGTTTGGAACTTCGTGAGAACCCAGAGCGTCAACTTGTCCCACTTGAAAACATAGTGACACCAACCCTCTACCCGAAATTCACCTTTCGGGTATGATCGCTTCAACGACAACATATGGTTTGCAAAAGTCGAAGCACCAAAAGCAAATGTGTTGGTAGGGACGTCACTGTAAATGCTCCCAGGACGCAGAGTCCGCCAGGTGAAAGAAGGCCCAGCCCGCATGGTGGCCAAAGTATCCCTCTGATTGGAGGTAGCGTCGACCTTGATGGTGCCTGCCACCGCTGCCCCCTGAGACGGAGTTGGCTCCCAAGACATCATCCTCTTGGAAGCAAGACGACAGAAAGCCGTCAAAGGCCATTGACGCTCAAGTTGCTTAACGGTCATGTGCACCCCTCTTGCTGTAAAGAACCAATCTTCCATGATCTTTAACACCTTTGCTTCCGTAGAAGTAAGGCGGTCCCCAAATAGGAACTTAGGCTTCAAGAAAGTCATATTATCAGAAATGACAGATTTCAAAACACCACGCTCCATCATCCGTTGGAGGAACCCATGCTGTTCTTTCCGGATTTGGATTATTATCTCGGGAGGTTGATCCAGCAGAATGGCAGCTTGGGCGGGATTTATCACCTCCTCGTTATAATCTACTCCCATCTGATAGAGAGCAGCATCTAGAAGCACTTCGTTCAAGAACGGGACGGTCATCGACACTGGCAGTCAGTAAAAGAAGTCAAAAACTCAGATATGTTAGAACAAAAAATATTCTGAGTTACACTCTCATCAGAAGCGCATACACTGAACCAAGGCTCAGGCGCATCTGGAAAGAAGCTTCGGTGCGTCATCAGGGTCCAAACCCATGTGCGTCAGCGGTAAAGTTTTGGCACATCATCAGGGTCCAAACCCATGCGCATCAGCGGTAAAGCATCGACGCATCATCAGGGTCTAAACCCATGTGCGTCAGCGGTAAAGCTTCAGCACATCATCAGGGTCCAAACCCATGTGCATCAGCGGTAAAGCTTCGGCGTATCATCAGGGTCTAAACCCATACGCGTCAGCAGTAATGCTTCGGCGCATCATCAGGGTGTAAACCCATACGTGTCAGCAGTGAAGCTTCAGCGCATCATCAGGGTCTAAACCCATACACGTCAGTAGGGAAGCTTTGACGCATCATCAGGGTCTAAACCCATACGCGTCAGCAGGGAAGCTTCGACGCATCATCAGGGTCTAAACCCATGCGCGTCAGCAGTGAAGCTTCAGCACATCATCAGGACCCAAGGTCCATGCGCATCGGCGTATGTGAGTCTAAAAATGTCCTACTCGAGTACAGAAAGGTATGGTAAAGAGCGACGAAACCCACCAATCACCGCCGGCCGAACGTCGACGGGCGTCCTGGGGACATCATCCACAACAGCCTCCATAGGCTCTTTCCCTTTGCCTCGTCCTCGGCCAGTGTAACACCCAGTTTCTAAAATAAGGCTAATTTTAAAATTTTGTATTTATAATTATTATTTAATTGTATTTAAATCATATTATGATTTTTGGTGTTTTTTAATCAATTTAAAACTGTTTGAAGTCATGGCTTATGATTTTGATGCCTTGCTAGTATAACCTGAGAGACTGCCTAACCTAGAGCCAGACCATGTCATTAGGATAATTTATTTTTACTTTTGAGGATGAGAGTATTTTGGTCATTTGGTCTCTTTGAATTATTTCTTGATTTATTGTACTGGTGATTGTTGATTTTGACTTTTGCTAAGCTGTGACTTAAGAGATTGTCCTAGACTTTGGCCTTGACCTTGGTGACTTAGTTAACATGGTATGGACCCTAATCTAACTCAAGTTGGTCTTGGTTGACTTAAGTTGGCTAAGTTTCATGAAGAGAGTAGGAGAATTTTTGCATTGGACCATAGGCTAAGGACTTGAGCTAGTTAGCTAGTGCAACTTGGCCCATAGCCCATTAGTAAAACCCAAACCCTAATTCTTTCCTTTATGACCAGCCACTAGGTCATTCCCTTCCCTATAAATAATCTCCTAAATAGTTCTTGCATCTTTTGTATTGAAAGAGCACATAGAAAAAAAGAAGGTTTTTCCATTCTTCCCCCAATCCATAGATTTTTCATTTTAAATTATTTTTAACTTTAGTTTCTTGCAATAGAGCCTAATACCCTTCTATTTCCTATTTATGGAGAGTAATCCCAAATTTTGAGCAATTTGGGGGATCCGAGCTAGCAAGGAGGAACACTTCATTTGGGGGCTTTTTCTTGCTATTTGTATCTATAGGTAAAACCCCATAAATTGTATTTTAATTTCGCTTTCTTCACATTTAGGGCTAGATCTTGGAGTCCCCTAGCTGTACCTCGAATTTGGGTGGATTTTATGTCCGTTTGGTGTCCGTATCGGGCACGTATCAACGTATGTACATAGGTGTTCGACGAAATGTCTCTTAGAACTTTTCGTTCTTGGTTTTCAAAACAAAATATATATTTGGGTAGCTAATAATGTGTAGATCATGAATGTATATAACTGAGGATGATTCTGTGGATTTTTTATGCCCAAAATGGACACACACCTCGTGCACGACACCGCACGCAGGCCTCATGTAGTGTCCTGCTGCCACACGTTCATATCCGACACGATACGACTCGGTTGGACACCAAAATTGGTGGACACCTGCGGGCAATGACTGACACCATGTACGAAAATTTTGAGATAATTTCGTTGAGCGGATTGGGAGAAATTCTGACCGCACTGTCTCGACCACACGTACACACGCGCGCATAGGTGCCACTGATACGCACTTCGTACGCGGACACGAGGACACTTGGACTCGTGTCAGGCTACCCTAACCCTAGCCCTAGACCTAGACTAGCTGTGGACATATGCACGACACTTGTGGGTTCGTGTGTCGTGTCCTAAAGGGTTTGACACGCGTGCACGAGACAGTGCACTGCACTGTCTTTGACACCCAGTCGACCATGGTTTGACACATGTTCGTGGCACTTTGTGACACGAAATGTGACACAGGAGGACACGACTGACCCCCCCTATGTTGGTATATATTTTTCCCCTTTTTTAGAATGTTTGATTGAGATTTCGAATTGGTTTTGGTTTCAAAAGAGATTTTACTGATACATGCTGATATAGGTTGTTCACTGTTTTCAATTATTTTTCAAATGTTCAATTCGATTTAAAAAGGGGTTTACACTTATACCTGACATTTAGTTTTGTTTTCCAAATTGATTTCATAATTTATATTGGGTTTCGAATGTGTATATATTCATATATAGTGTAAAATCTGAATGTATAGATTTGGGTTCAGATGGTTTTCCATATATTTTAGCTTTCATTTAGCTTGGGTTAGGATTGTCCTGCACCATGCTATGTCCATTTTGGACTGAGAATTCTTTATAGGATACTTGTTTAATATATGTGCTTTGTGACTGATAATTTTATTTGGGTTCAGTCATTCCTTCATGATTCAGTCAGTATACATCGTTCACGTCCATCCCAATGTCTGCTCATTGGGTCGGTGTTCATTATCCTGCCTTATTCGACCAGTCCTACTGTCATATAACACACCTTTTATCCCATTTCCTTCTGATGTTCATATCATGATTGATACAGGTATTAGTTTAAGTATGGGTTAGAGATGAGATTGGTTCACTCATATGCTTTTCCTATGTGTGCAGTCCATTCACTGTGGACCTGCCATCTATTCTGACCAATGCAAATTCCTGAACATGACATTGATGGAGTATGCACATATCCATCTTAACTCCTGTTCACTATCCTGACTCAAGTCCCTGTTGTTCCTGCATACTGTATTACAATATGATTGCAAGCCTTATGTTCTGCAATTGTCCATGTCTGGACATGGTAGACCAGTGGGGTTCCTGCACAGGTAAGGTTCAGTCTTCATATTCACTTGTTCTGTCCATGTTTCATGTTGCAGTCCATTTATCTACATCAGTCCCTTACCTTTGTGGCTGTCCACATTGTCATTTCAGTCCATGCTTGGATACTCAATTACTATCCAGGCAATGAGGTTCAGTCCTCTTTTGCAAACTAAGTAATTCAGTTCACCTATTACCTATAGCAGTCCAGGTTGACCCCCATTCTCTTTTTTTCCTAAACACATACCCACACATGCCCACACACACACAGGTAGCATATCACACACACAAAAACCTGAGATTTATACACTGATTTTGGTACACTGGTTTCCTCTTGCCACAACACCTATACACACACAATAATGACACACCCTATAGCTACATGTGTCACACACACACACTCAAATCTGAGAACATAGTGTGCACCCACACATTTTACATAACCTGGAAACAAACTGAAAATTATTTCCCTTGTTGTCCTGAACCTGAGACATCCTCTCATGACCTTCACACAAACTGAGAACACACTAACCTATTCACATTACACACATTGACACCCTATCCCTTAAACTGTCATTGACCATTACACATGTCCACACACACTAGCACACACACTCAAACTTTTTTGCACATTCAATTGTCCTGCATACCAATTGTACATTTCAGTTCCCTGGAACCATTGGTCAGCCCCTTCCAATGCTCCCTGTTTTTGAAATGTTCTGAGATTAAAACCCAAATGCAATGTCATAGACAATCATCTTTAGACACCATTGTTTTCAGATTAACCCACTGTTTCAGATTAACACATGGACACACAATGCTCAGTCATGTCCTTACTATGTTACAGTTATATCTTTATGTGAGTGTAAGAGTGAATGTGAGGATGGAGCATGTCAGATTGTTAGTGTGTTTAGAAGAGTGATAGAGTATTTATGTGAAATGGTTATTGCCATGGAAGGGTTAGTCTTGGGTTTGTTGGCTTGTATTGAATACGTGCCTCGACCCGTGCCTTATTTTTTACCTTTTTTTTAGGTGATTCAAATGTTGCTCGAACGGGTACATCCATCGATATTCGACGGGTCCACCAACACGTGCCTCATAGGATAGATGAATCGACAAATGCTCCATAGAGTCGAAGAATCCAGGAGGAAACACCCTCTCTAGCTTGCATAGTGTTACCGCAATGTCCTTCTCTTGCTTTTCTAGACGATCAACGAGCAATTTCTTAGAACAAAGATCCCTGAAGAATAAGCTAAGCTTCGCCAATGGATCCCAAACTGTCTGCGGTAAGAATTCCTGAAATGCAATTGAAATTAACCTCTACATGAATACGTGACAATCGTGGCTCTTCATACCCGTCAATTTATTTTCTTTCGGATCGACACATCTTCTCAGATTTGACACATATCCGTCTGGAAATTTTAGGCCCTGGATCCATCGACAAAGTCTCACTTTATCCTCCTTATCCAGTGAGAAAATTGACTTCGGCAGGAACTGTTTTCCATTCTCCTCTATCAAATGTAACGTAGGGCATTTGCATATTTTTTCTAAGTCCAACCTGGCCTTGAGATTGTCTTTCATTTTTTCCTTTACGTCCATCATAGTATTAATTATGTTATCAAAAACATTCTTCTCAATATGCATGATATCAAGATTATGTCTGATCAGAATGGTACTCCAATATGGCAGATCCTAGAATATGCTCCCTTTGTCCAGTTATGATCTCTACCAAATCCATCACATTTGTACCCAGTTGTAGGATCTTCGATAGCACTTGGAAAATCTTTAACCTCCTCCCATATCGTGGCTCCGTACCACCTTGGCGGTGGATCACCCTTCTCTACAACGCCGGCACGGAATGCATTCCTGTTCCTTCTGAACGGATGATCTTTTGGCAGAAATTGTCGATGACAATCAAAGAAGCACGATTTTCCTTCGTGTTTCAAGCGGAAAGCCTTAGTACGGTCTATTCAATACGGACATGAGAGACGGCCATGAGTGCTCCATCCAGATAATATTCTATAGGTCGGAAAGTCGTTTATGGTCCACATAAGGGTTGCCTTCATCTGAAAATTCTGCTTCCTGGAAACATCGTACGTGTTAGCGTCTACTTTCTATAACTGATTCAAATCATCTATAAAAGGCTGTAAGTACACATCAATGTTCCTTTTGGGATTGTTCGGACCAGAAATTATAACGGTTAGAAACATGTACTGAGTCATCATGCACATCCAAGGCGGAAGGTTATACGGAGTGACAATCACAGGCCAGCACGAATACTGGGATCCCGAAAGACCAAAAGGAGTAAAATCGTCAGAAGATAGCTCCAACCTGACATTACGCGGATCTGAAGCAAAATTAGGATACACTCGATCAAAGTGCTTCCACGCTTCTCCATCGGATGGGTGATCCAACACTTCTTCAATTTATTCTCGCATGTGCCAACTCATATTTTCGGCCGTCTCTTTCACCATAAATAATCTTTGCAACCGCGGCATTAAAGGCAAGTAGTGCATTGAATCGGTCGGTCTTCTTGTACCGATAGACCTTCCTGTACTAGTTGTGTTATAGCGATCCGCACCACAAAATCTGTACACATCTGCGTCCTTGTCATCTTTATAGTACAGCATGCATCCATTGCGACAAGAATCAATTTTCTCGTATCCCATCCAGAGCGATCTCACCATCCTCTTAGACCGATAGTAGTCTTTAGGTAACTTAGCACCCGCCGGCAAGATCTCTATAATCAACTCCAACACTCGGTTGTAGCATTCTTACGACATGTTAAAATCTGACTTAATGCTCAACAGTCTTGTAACCACCTCCAACGGTGAATGATCCTTACAACCAGGATACAATAGAGTCCTTTTATTCTCCAGCAACTCTATAAACTTTGCAGCATAGACATTCGGTGCCTCCTCAGCTGCATCATGAATAAACTAGGCCCCGCAGCGTCGAAAATCAAGTTCACGCACCCGTCGTCGTATGCATGATTATCTGACAAAATTAGGTCCCGCATGCATATACGGCTCAACATAAGGCTCCGGCTCTGATGCTAAAGACACAAGTTCTCCGTGTACGGTCTACTGATAGTAATTAGGCGTGAAACCCCTCGAGTACAAATGATATGTCACTTCTACTTCTGGATAATATTTCACGTTATGATATTTCACACACGGACACTTAATTTTGGTGCCGTCCATGTACTGAGGGAACGCCTTAGCAAACTGCAGGAACTGATCTACTCCCGCTATGTATTCATCCCGTATACCACACATATCATCAGGACGACGATTGTACATCCATGAATGATTCCGCAAGTAGTAATTCATATCCATTTGGAAGTAATTCTGCAAAAATGGACACACATTATCCAATAGGCACAAATTCGTATATTATGTCTTATTATGGGACACACATTAGTAGCGAATAGTTACTAATAACTATGCTATATCGCACATAAGTTCTTGTGCATCCAACGTGTACACATACGCTATCGATTCTTACTGATGCCAATCTCATTCGGACACACTAGATTCGTCTCGATATTGCCAGGGTCAAGTTGAAAATTTTCTTAACATCAATTTTTAAGACTTGAATATAATGTCACCTACAACCGATATCTAAGACCCCATGACAAAGTCAAAGACCCCATGAATATAATGTCACCTACAACCGATATCTCATTCAGACACACTAGATTCGTTTCGATATCGCCAGACCATATATATATATATATATATATATATATATATATATATATATATTTTTTTTTTTTATATATATATATATATATATATATATATATATATATATATATATATATATATAATGTCACCTACAACCGATATCTAAGACCCCATGACAAATTCAAAGACATTATTGACAAGACTTGAATATAATATCAACTAATTACAACCACAACTAGTACTAAATAATTCTCCTAGTATGATATGGAGGTAAATAAATAGTATACTAGATTGGCTGACACTCGACTGAACACCCTCTGGACACATACTCAAGCCTATACTACACACTCACACACCACTCTACTATACTCACATAGACACATAATTGTTACCTTATTAATTATATATATATATATATATATATATATATATATATATATATATATATATATACCTTAAATATATATATATATATATATATATATAAATATATATATATATATATATATATATATAAAATATATATATATATATATATATATATATATATATATATATATATATATATATATATATATATATACCTTAAAAAATATATATATATACCTTAATATTACCTTAATATTACACACACTTACACACTCTCAAACACTACACAAACCTATAGCTAATGCATACACACACTAATATCTATATCCCCATATACATTTAGTATCACACACTATTCAATTACTCTTAACTCTACACACACACACACACACACACACACACACACACACACATATGTGTAGCTATATTTACCTTATAACTTAGTATCTTGAGATACCCAATCCTTACCTACACTTGGCAATTACAATAATTCTCTCTCTAATACTAGCTAATGATCTAACAATGTACTCCATCCCCGATCGGGTTTAAATTTTTATCCCCGTCCCTGTCCCTGTTTAACAATATACTCATGTATCCGAGCATAATAGTAGGTACAAGCACCTACCCTCTAAGCCTATTTGTTAGTACACAAGCCTTTGATGTCCTAATACCAGCTTACCCACTCTGGTTCGAGCCCATACCTAAACACCCATCTACTCTATGACTGTAAACCACTCCTTACTAACTGTCTGCTGCAAGTATCTCAAATCAGATACTATCATGTACTTTAAAACGGTATGCATAAGCCTACTCTAGTGCCTAATATCCTGAGGCTTAACCTGTCCCTAGGCATTACCAGGTATCAGAGCCCCATATGAGGTTCCTAACTAGAACTGGGAACATCATCATGGCCAACTTTTCTACAAGTGAACACTTATACAAAGGAATAAATTAAATCCTACTTATCCCTCAAATTGCTACAGACCCGTCTACTCACACAAGTACCTATTTACAGGTCTACTAGTACATAGCCCCAAGTCATGTGCACTCTTACAGTGACTTGGAATCAGCACTCTCTGGTACCAATTGCTACCTAGATATGCTAGTCAAATCTGATATCTAGGTAAAAACCTTATAATATAAAATGGACACTCTTGTATTGACTTGGTATCAGTTTGAATATAAAGGGAAGTTCACCTATTGTTGTCTAATGGGTATCAAAGAGGAGTTCATGCCTAACATGCCTTCGAAATCCCCACCTGGTTTGTACTAGTCTGTGGCCTTCCTATATGCATGGTAGGTACATGCTCGGATACATGAGCCTTGTTGTTACTGTTTTCAGGGATTTTGTTTAATCCCCATTTCCGTCCCCATCCCTGTTTCTATATCCCCAAACCCGTCCCCATCGGGGAAAAAAATTTAGGTCCTCGTCGGGTTCAGGAGAAGTTGCCATCCCTACTCAAACACACACAATAGCTGTGTGTGTATCCGTATGTGTTTGTGTGTGTATGTCCGTATGTCCGTGTGTGTGTGTGTTCGTGTGTCCGTGTGTGTGTGTGTGTCTCTGTGTGTGTGTGTGTATGTGTGGGTGGGTGGGAGAGAAGGAGGAGGAGGAGTTAGGTTAGGGTTTACCGGAGAGGAGGAGTAGCTCGGATTGGGGGAGCAGGAGCTCGAGGAAGAGGAGCTCGACGGGGGGGTAGGGTTCGTCGGGGGGAGGAAGTCGCCGGGGGGGAGGCAGTCGCCGAGAGCTCGAAGGAAAATGAAAATTATGAAATTTTCGAGTGAGGAAGAAAAAGGAAATAGTACTGTGCCCTAAGTAAAAAAAAGTTAGCGACGTCAACAATCGACGTCGCTAAACGTCACAATCATTTTAATATATGGCGACATATTTTAATAATATGTCACTGAACGTCGCTATTTCGTGATATAATTTAGCTACTGTCACTGAACGTCGCTATTCAGCGACGTAATTTAGCTACTGTCGCTGAACGTCGCTATTCAACGACGTTTTGCGATGTCAATAGAAGGGAGTCGCTATATTACATATTTAGTGACGGTATTTGATTCCGTCGCTAAACAACGTCGCTAATATAGCATATTTTAGTAGTGAGATATGTTGGAGTGGGTGAGGTTCCCAACCTATATGGAGAATAACCCGGAGTACGACGAGCATCGTCTATATGTCAAAGAAGCTCGGGGAGGTGACGAGGCTATTCGGAGACGAAGGAGAAGCTCGGGAGCCACCATACGGCATACTGGAACAGGGGAGGCAGAACTCGGGTCGAGTACTAAACCAGGCAGAACTCTAGCCGAGTTTTGTCCCCTTGTATCCAAAATAGTTTTGGCTTGCCACACAGAGTTCCACCCAAACTCTGTATCATCGGGCTGAAGCTAATTTTAGGATGTTTTTTACATCGTTGGATCGTATCCTACGGTCCAGATTTTGCAACAGAATTAGGAGTTTACATATGGTTTTTTCTAACCCTAATCACACACAATGAAGAGAAAATAAGAAGAAGAAGAAGAAGAAGAAGGAGGCAAGTGTGCCATTGCAACTTTAGGAGAGAAGAAGGAGGATTGAAGGTCTTTTTCGAAGGAGGATCGTGTTCGGATAATCTCTACTCGTCATCTTTGTTCTTTGCAGCCTTGTAATCAATACTTCTTGTTTCTAAGTGTTGTGGGGATCCATATTGGATCGGAATAATTTTGTAGAGGATGTACTCCTTTATTTCATTAGTGAAGGCTTCTCAAGGGTTGGATTACGATCGTCCCTTAGTTTTTTCCCGCAAGGGTTTTCCACGTCAGAATTATATGTGTCTGTGTGGATTGTATTTTGGTGTTTTGTTTGTGCGTTGTATTGCTCAGTTCTCTCGCAGGTATTCTCTAGTTTGGGGAAAGGTTTTTGCGCTTCTTTCCCAACATAAATAAGTGAGTGGATACAATCTCTTCTTCCTCAATCTCTTACTTCCTAAACAAAATAACTATCTCTATCAATCTCTCTTTTATGTCCCTATGATCATGATACCATAATAAAATGAGCCAAGAATAAATAAGATTATACTTCTATGCCTTAATTATGATGGATTATGATATTATAGACTATTGGTACAACTAACATGAACTGATACACTGATACACAACTTATGTTAGAGTCTTCTATATTTATGTTGGTAAGATAGTATGCTAATAAATAGGGCTATGATGATAGATTAAATTGTATGTTATTGAAAGAGAATTATAGAGTAACTTAAAAGGAATTGATACTTCATGTGAGTGGTTTCAAGGAACGAATTAGAATCTATAATGATGATGACGATGATGATGATGATAATGTGTATATTATTCTGAGTCTTAGTTAATGATAATACTGATGTAGAACATTGGGAATATTGTGCCTCCATTTGGGATGACCCTGAGAGGAACCTTATGAATGAGTATAGCTCGAGAAATGTGAAAATAATAGATGAAAATGTTATTATGTAGTTACTTATGAGTTCCTTATTTCATTATATATTATACATGTAGATAGTTACATTTTTATGATCATAGTTAACTTGTGCACAATATTTTATTTCTTGATTGGTAACGGCGACACCGAATTTGTTCGTCCTAGTAAGAATGATTATTTTCATGCAAGGTGAATTTTCATGTGTATTGCGAGATCTTTAGTGGGGCTAGCTACCTACACTAGAAGGGACGTCATATACCATTATAAAGTCAGAATGGCGAGATACACTAGTGACCGTCATATAGGTATGATGCATTGCCAATGATGGTTTTGTAGGTATTTTCAAATCCTTTGTTTTATAGGGAAGGACCATGGTCGTGGGTAAGAACTACATAAATGTCACACTGTATATTTATTTTGCTTTGAAATACCTTTGATGTATTATCTTTAGTTGAACGAAAATAGTGAAATCAATATAGAAATGTTACTAAAATAACCTAGAAAGAATAGAAAGATCACCTAAGAATGAATGTATCTCATATGATTATTGTGTTTGATTTAGGTAGGTTTCGTCTTACCACCCACCAGTGCATCCACAAATATTGGCCCACATTGTCACTCATGTTCCTAATATTCGTAATTATGTGGATGTTTAATTTTGTATAATGTATCCCTGTAATTTTTATATATCCAGTATCATGTATATGTATTGCTAGTATATGTATTCAATACTGGCCCCATGTATCTTGATATAAGTTTTTTTGAGAGCCTCGAGAGTTGTACTGGCAGATCGCTTATGAAGCAATCGATAGGTCTAAAATTATTATCTGACTTATATAACTAGATTTGGCTTTCTATTTTGATAAGATAGTATATGATAAGCCACCCTAGACCCCTAAAGTGACCCATGGCAGTACCATATCCCCGTCCAAGCTCACATATATAGGCTGACGTACCCTAAAACTCTTCAAAAATAGAAAAATTTCTATCTAAGCAATACCGATAGTATACCGTGGTATACTACCTATCTACTACATGCATGGTCAAAAAATGCTAAGTGGGCTGCTCTTTTGACCATTGGTCACTTGTTTGTCTAGGAAAGATGTAATTGGGTGTATGTGATGGATCCTTGAGTTGGCAGCCATCCAATGTCTATAACTCACCATCCTACACACTTCCCCCTCATTTTATACTCCCATTCTCATTCTCTTTCACTCTTTCCACTTCCTAGAAACTATAGTAGCTTCTTCTCCTTCTCCTTCTTCCTCTTAGGAGCTCAACCATAGTTGAGAGTAGACCTTAAGGTCAAGGTTGTGGTCCCTAGACCCACCTAGGAGGTGGACTTGAAGACCTAAAGTTAGGGGAAATGAGTTGGAGGCAAGTACATCTTGCAATTGTTGGATAATTGAGTTTTCATGAAAGTTTTCACTTTATCTACTGTTGTTGCTTAGTTTATATCCACTTTACTGTTTTTCTATGATTTTTAACTTGTATCATCAATCAGTTGTTTGGTATGATTTGAACTTAGGTTACACTTTGGGGATAAATCCTAGTCCTAGGAAGACAATCATGGATTTGGATGAGTCGCTTGTGTTTGATCTCTATGATTGATCCTATATTGTTGTAGGACTAGTGTTCTAGCTCCCTCTAACTAACACAAATAATTTGGTGAAGTTTAGAACCCATTTGGAACCGACAATCCCTAAATGATGAGCCTATTGTCTATAAGTATCAGTGCAAGCAGTATATCAGTAGTCCCTCCTTCCAACAAGTCCTATACATGTTCTGATATAGAACAATATACCATCGATATTCCATGGTATACCATTGGAATGCTAATTTTTAGGATAACTCCTGGTTTTGTATGTTGTTTTATCATGTGGGCACTTAGCCTTACCCGAAACATTTTCTAGTGCTTTTCTATTTTTTTTTCGTATTCCTGGTACCTGAAAGTTGATTAGCTTTCCGGGGCTTCATCATTGTACCCCCATAAGGAGCGTTATCCTTTCGACGATAATCAGGTATTAGAACCCCTTCATCTTGTTATAGAGTGTTAAGGATTTTATTGATTGCTAAACCCGTAGGATTAACGAATAGATTTTTTTATAAACCAGTATGCCCTAGAAAACCTATTGTTGGGGTAGCATAATATATAGTGATCGTATCCTAAACTTTGATATACATGATGTAAATTAGATCAAGGATGTTTTGAAGATGATGAATTCATGATTGATTGACTACTTGATTGTCTTTGCTTTTGACCTTGCAATATATGTATCTATGTTATCTATTACCAAGATACTCTTCGAGGTAATGGTCATGTTACTTGTGTACTGAGGTGTTATATCACGTTGTAGTTAAATTATAATATTTTATGTACGAATACTCCCGTAGTTGGTTAGCGATCGTAGTGTGGATTAGGTGTATGACTGTGGATTGATTGTTGCATCTACGCTCATGATGAATTTAGTTGGAACTCTTGGGGAACATTCTAAATTCATACACAGCATATATGTACTCGGTATGGCATCTAGGACAAATGTTCGTGTATCCAATATGGGTTCCATATGAATAGGGTATGCAATATCTTTACCGAGCCAGTGTTTGCCATATAGGAGGACTAAAACTGTTATATTATATCCATAATAGTGACCTTGTGACTGTCCTATGAGGGGTACCAGAATTGGTACTGGATATAGTTATTATGGCTTGGCCAGTCCTAATTAGACAGTACAGAATTGGCGAATCCTTATTGCTTCTTAACCGAGATAACTCGGATACTAATATAGCAAGTCGAAGAAACTGAATGGTCGTTATTAAATTATTTTTTATTATACTATATTGCTTGCAATTATTCTCGAGGACATACATTGTCTGGGAATAGTAATTCACCTCACTTTCCTCGTTTTGTCTATGGGTGGATTGTTGCTTCAACGATAAACTAAAGACCTAGTCTATAGGTTCCTACGTATTATTTATTGATTGAGTTTCTTCCATTATTCACTTGTGCTTTCTTATATTACTTGTTGTTAGGGGTTGACCCCTTTGTTTTTATTTTTCCAGATTTAGTAGTAGAGCCTAAGGATCTACCGCCTCTCAAGCCCGATGGCGTGTACCATGAAGATAATCATCGAAGGACTTGCTTGTTTTTTTTCCCACTACTTTTGATTTCATTTTGATTCTTTTGAGGCTTTTAGCCACTAGACATATATTTAGCCCGTGTATTCTGCGAGCATGTTCCTCAGCCATTTGGCAGCATGAATGTGTATACATCACACTACAGTTGGTGATGCAATCATGTATTTCTTAGTATTGTTCTACCTTTCTATTTTGTATAACTAACTTCATGGTCATTTGATAGAGTGTCAGGGATTCCTTACTACTTTATCTTATATTTTTAATTATGCTTCTTGTTTAACAGATTGAGACATATTATATTTTGTAAGACCATAGAAAACTTGTATTATAGTATATATTCGCTTGTCTAGGTATAGTCGTGACCATATTATGGGATACTGGCGTATACCATAATACGTAGCTGGTTGAGTCATACCCCATTCTTCGTATTTCGGTAGTGGAGCATGACACTCTTTCCTATTGGTATGGGAAATAATTCAGAGGCTCTGAGGCACTAGAAGCTTTCATTTGAATCATCACATTCACTAGGTGTTATTTCATTTAATAAACTGACATGATGTATGGAACTTATCATTTAATTTTTTTTTCATGGATTGTAATTCACAAGGGAGATATTTTTCTTGTTTGGATAATACCTCAATTTTTTGCTGCTATTTATGATTAATAAAATTATCGTTCATTATTCAATCATCTACTTATTCTGTCATATCACGCCCTGCTCCCAAATAATTGGGCAAGGGTATGTGGTTAAGTCTAGCATACAACACAGTGTCAATGGTAGTCTACACCTCTAAAATCACATAATAATATTATCATAAGGCTCAATACAATAACTAGCTCAAGCACAAGAATAAATCATAAAGAAGAATTACCAATCAATGTCCAATAGTCTCTACTAATTAATTAAAAGAAACTCTAAAATAGTCAAACCCGATCAATTAGAAATCAAAAGTCTAACTAAAATATGGGTAAACTAAGCTTCTCATGTGGTGTCACCTCTACCAAATCTATGCCAACGATAATATCATCCTCCCACCGTCACTCTAGTCTGAAGCTAAAGAATATTGGCAATCCAGTCAGGATTGAACAAAATAAACATGAATATAAGTACGCTAAAATAAATACTATTATGGATGACTCTAGAAGAAATGTATAATTTAACAGGATGACAGTCGAAACAATATAATTAGGAGACAACATTAATGAGTGATGATATATAACAGTGGTGAGAAGAGTATAAACCAACTAGAGAAACAATGTACCAATGATAATGTGTAACTTGTGTCCTTTAGATACATTGTTCGCTGTGTTGACTACGAGTGGGTATCCGGCTAGTGTGAGAAAACATCATACGACTATTATTCGAGTAGGCTGGGCTAATGGTTATGATCAGGTCCACAACCTTATAGTACATTCCCTATCCCAATTAATACATGATTCAATAAACTAGTTATGCATGTTGAATGAGTAATAAGTAACATGTAAAACGAGTATGTAAAATGATTAGCATTCATTACTAAAGTAGAAGAATCATATAATAGCTCCATATATGAGTGACATGATAAGAGCTGTACTAGAACAAGAGGATAATATGAACATGGTAGTAAGTAAATATACGATCATTTATAATACTTGCACGTCCTTCCGATGAAGATTGAATATCAACTGATAGATACTCCTTGACAACGAACTACTATCGTCCCCAAAATCAGCAATTAAATCATCCCCATTTCAATTTAGTCGGTTATAAAATTACCAAAGCACCCCTAGTTCAATTTAGTTTGCAAGTCAACTAGATTCTTAGGTTTTCTATATTCTAACATATTTCATATCTTAGGGGATGATTATGGGTACCTTAAAACAATAAAGAATATCTAGAATTATCAATGTTTGAGACTCGTGACCGTTAGCACGCAAAGCGAGGCCAAAAATTTTGGTCAAATTTTTTTTGTTTCACAATCAATATTTATCAATTAATCTAGATTTTTATGGTATCAATGACATGGTCATGATGGTGTTCTCATAATCTACATTCAAGTTTATATAAAAGACGTTCATTTTAGTGCGATTTGATGAACGTATATTTAGACATAAATTTCTTAGGTTTTTATGGTTTTCATCTATCAAAGCTTTGAAATATTTTCTAAAAATTTTATGGTGAGAACTAGGGTGTGTCTAGATTCAGGAAAATTAGGGATCCAATTTGGATTCACAATTTGGGAGAATAATTCTTACAAAATTATGCGTGCAGTTTTGCATCACAACATATTAGGAGGATTAAATAAATTATAGAAAATCATCTTAAAATCAACTAAAAATATGAAACAAATACTAAATACCCCAAATAAGTTGTCAAAAAAGTTTTTATTGAAGGATAAAAAGATGGTAAAAATCTCATTGCAACTTGCCTACAGGCTTCTAAATTTGCACAAGAAAGGAGATAGGAAAACGTGTTCTAAAAATCAGAATCTCTTTAATATATATATAGGGTTGGCAAACCCTAGTCGACCCCCACTAGGCTAAAAGCTAAGTCGGGTGGCTCGGATTGGCCCCGGCCCAATCGGGTGCCCTTGGAGCAGCCACGTTGGCCAAAGCCTTGGGCTTAGCTCGGGTGCGGCTCGGGCCGCCCATGTGGCCCAGCCCACCTGCGTGAGTGCCTGGGTGAGGCCCCTGTTGACGCTGACAGGTTGGGCCCGTCCTGTTGTCACGAGTGCTAACAAATGGGATCGACTGCAAGGTGGGAGGGGTGGCTCGATTTTTGACATTTTTTATTTATATTTTCTTTTTCAATTAATATTTTTTTATAATTAATTCATTTAAAATCCAAATTAGCTTTAAGATTCACCAAAAATTATAGATAATTAACTTAGGCTATTAGGAGACTAAAAACCAAATTTGGGCTAAAAGTGTTATACAAATTTCCCTAGAAATTTTCTAGCAGTTCTATATAATAATTTGTTTAACTACTAAAAAATTATAATAAACTATTTTTTTTGGCCTATAAATTTGTAAATTTCTCAAAAAGTATGGAAAAATTATAGGGCTTAGTCTAGGGCTAAATAAACCATTTCTAGAGTTTGGGGTCAAACTAGTGTCAAGACTTACTTAATAACTTTTATGGTTCGTCGATTTTTCCCACTTTTATACTATAAATTATCCTAATGACTTCCTTAAATACGTGGGAGTTGTAGAATACATATATACCACTAAAATGAGTTACTCTAGGGTCCTAGATTTTTAGGTGCCAGTCTTAGCTTATTGTTGCTTTGTTACAGGTCTAGGAACGTCGATCTGGTAGAACTGAAACAAAATTCTGATTATCTGGTTTCAATAGTGGTCCATGGATTTTAGTGTTTCCCTAATTCAGAATAAATTCAATTTTTTGCCAATCTCCTATTAGGGTTTTTAGGTTAGCAAATTATACACGTTGTGATGACCGTGATATAGAGATGTTAAGTTATAATTGTTATATCTAATATCTTGTGCAAGTGTAACTCAGACTTGTATAGTATCATGTCTAATTGGACTCGATTTCTAGAAACTGGGACACGAAAATAACCTAAGTGATTATAAACCCTAATTATTAACTTAGAAAACCTACTTAACTAGATAGTCCTCAGTTTCATTCGTCCACTTCTCTAGATAACTAATCCACTCAAACCTCTTTTTTTTGTATTTCAAATTATCTTCACCCTTCCCTTCCTATTTAATCCCTGCACTCATCCTCCCTATTTACCTGTGTTCCATCAATTACACTACATTCACCACCACCTATTCATTAAAATTCAAATCCTTCCTAATGAATCACTCAATCAAGTGCTCACCATTCACATTCCTTTCGCTTACTCATAAAATCTTAATCAACTCATTACAAAAGTTTTCTAAACCACCACCTAAATTCAAGCTATTGCCTTTATCATTCATTCACTACCACCAACCTAACTCATTCGAAACATACTACCCTACTGTTTAGATAAAAAGTAGGCAAACCAATTGTAAGGTTCAAGACAAGAGTGGGATATTACATCAATGTACCATAAGTCCATATATGTTTACAAAAAGTTAATATCCGTGTAGCGAAGACAATATGCGTATAATAGAAGTCTATTGGCATGTATCGCAAGAGCCTATACCCGTGTATCGAAAGTCAGTATATGTACCAATAGCCTATATTTATGTTCAGAAGTCTGTATTCGTGTATCAAAAGCCCATATCCTCATACCAGAAGCCTAAATCTATGTATTGTCATGTATCATAAGCCTATATTTATATATTGCTACGTATTGGTAGTCAATACATATATATATGTGTACCAGAGCCAACATCCGTATACCGGGAGCCTATATTTGTGTGTAGGAAGCAAATATCCGTGTATCGCACTATACCAAAATCTAATATCCGTGACCATATCCTTGGGCACATATTCGTGTACGGCATATACCAGGAGCCTACATCTGTGTATCATCGTATACCGAAAGGCCATATATGTGTACTGTCATATACAGAGAATCAATTTCCGTATACCGCAGTATACCTAGAGCATACGAATGTCTATTGTGGTGTACCAAGAGTTGATACCCATCTACTGCTATGTATACAGAGCTGAATTCCTTGTACGGCCATGTACTACCAATGCATATGACAAATCAACTACAGGCGTACTAATAGGATGTAGAACAAGTATCAGGTCAGATATCTATTTATAAAAAAGAAATCGAAATTCTGGTCTAATATTTTGGTCACAATTTTCTATAATTGAATACCAGTTGCATATACACAAAAAATCCATTTCGGATGGGATTTCACCTGCTTTCCATGTCGGTCAGTGCAAAATCGTGTTTGACCCATGTTTCTATAGTTTCCTTAACAGAAAATTTGCTCCAAAGTACTCATTTTTTGGGAAATTACATTTAGGATAACATGTTTGGAAAAACTAGAATTATAGGAACATTCCGCCAAACGAACTGGCAAAAATTGGACACGTCCAATTTCCTCCAGACCGTCTGGCTAAAATCGCGTGGAGAGGAGGAGGAGGGGGGGTGTTGGGTTTGTTTGGAATGGGGGTGGGGCTACCAACGGCTGGAGTTTAAATGGCTGGGGTTTAAATTATTGCATTGTTGGAAATAATTTTTACAGAAAATTTTAAACCCCCCCCCCCGGCACGCGATTTCAGCCAGACATTCTAGCAAAAATTGGACGTGTCCAATTTTTGCCAGTTCATCTGACGGAATGTTCCTATAATTCTAATTTTCTAAAAAATGTTATCCTGAACGTAATTTCCTAAAAAAATGAGTACTTTGGAGCAAATTTTTTGTTTCCTTAATATCTAAATTGAAAGGTGTAATAGATAAATTGAAATGGAGAAATCGAAAGTAATGTGAAGCTTACATGCAGGGCCGGCCTGGATGGTTGAGTTGCCCTATCCTTCTAATTTTGGCTGCCCCTTGACCCTAATTGCTAGTTGTTCCTGGTGGTCATTCGTGATCCTGATCTTTGATAGGATCATGCTGAGTTTAGAGGGTTGCCCTAGCAGAGGGGGTTGTCCAAGCCCCATGTCTTGTCCGACTTACCCTAGGACCGGCCCTGCTTACATGTTAATCCAAAGGTTTCTTTTACTTCAAAGATTGGTGTTCCTCGATTTTTTCAATTTTCCAATGATCTTAAGAGAGGCTTTTTTAAATTACTACGATATTTGTTATTTCTATTTTTTACTATATAGGAATCTCCATATCTAATTTAAATTTATTTGAATAAAATTTTCATATATTAACCAATCAGATTTAAATATAAAATAAGGGATATTAATGTCCTTTATTTTGATAAAGGACTAAAAAGTAGTGTTTTAATTGTCAAGGAGTATTCAATAATGATCAGATCAAAAAAAAAAAAAAAAAAATTAAATGATAATTACACCAAAAACTAATACTTAATTAACATTCTACCTGTTAGAGAAACCTATAACAAAGAGAATCACATTCCAAGACATAGGAATATGATGCCAAAGAGAATCCAATATTGATGAGAAGATTAAGGATGCTTATGCCAAATAAATCAATCCTCAAAAGATTCTTAGATTTACAAGCATCATTCATGTGTGCCAAATAGACCTTAGGTTTGGATACAAAAGTACATTATATATACATATGTGCTGGAAGAAAAACAATCATTTAATTTCACTCTTTAAGGATTATTATTGCAACTTAACACCTAGGTTGTGAGAATATACGAATAAGAGTGTGTGCGGGAATGGATGCCAATGCATGGCCTACCGATGGGAAAAAGGAAAACAAAAATAAGACATAACTAGAATTAAACATAACAAAATATAGATTAACGTATATCTTATATTAGGGTTTAGTTTCACTTATAATTTCTAACTAATAGAGCAAATCACATATTACATATATATACTAATATAATTCAAATATCATGAATATTACTAATATGTATTACATATATATACTAATATATATTACATATATATACTAATATACTAATATATATATACTAATATAATTCAAATATCATGAATATTAGTAGTTTTTTGATAAAATATTTTTTTCTAAAAATATTATTATTTATAGATAAAAAATTATTTATTTATCGACTAACTCAAACGTTTACACTAATCAAAACTGTCAGTAATCCTCTTTTTGGCGTTCATGCTCTTCTTTTACTTAGAAATTATACAAACTATCAGTAGTCCTCTTTTTGGGTTCATGCTCTTCTTCTACTATAAATTGTACAGACAATGTGTGTCCCAACCCCTCATAAAAAAAATTAAAGAAAAAAAAAAAAAACACCACTCACATTCTGCGATATTTTTTTAATTATACAGATTACTTAAGTTGATAACTAGAAATGGTACAGTACAAAGTAATGGATTAAGACAGGACCATCATAAGAACAACAAAGAGTAGCATAGACTAAGAGGAGTTTGAACTTGGTTGTTGTCGACTTACTAATGGACTTCTAATTATGAGAGCTTGAGCTTGAGCTCAAGCTAGAAAATTATCAAGTCAATCAAGCTAAAGCTTGAGCTCACAGCTTCATCTTTATTAGACTTGTACTCAAGCTCGAGGTCTTAATACGCTCGAACCTATGTAGCTCAAATCAGCTATCGAGAGAAGAAAAGAAAAAAATTACAGCATGCAATAGAATCATTGCAACTTTGCAAGCGAGCTAATTTGCAAATCAAGCTAGCTGGTTTCGTTGTACATGTAATGTAATATATAGGAAAAGATATTTCAGACTGCAAGTCAGTAAGCTGTCAATTATCATGCAAATATATGTCCTTATATAAAATAATGCAAATATAGTAATTGCTTGCGTGATTCATCCTCTTCAAACTAATCATTTGTCCAACAACTAAATCCTTTACTTCTTTCCGTGGAAAGTAGCTAGATATGATTGACAGTGCCAGATGAAACCATTAAAAGTGACAGTGATGAATTCACGTGAGCAAGCAGTAGTTAAGAGGAAAAGCACGAGTACAGATCACTGGCACCTGCATGTGTTCCCCAAATCTAATGGTTACTGCTAGTAGCTAGCTACTACACCATGAAGAGAAGGACGTGTCAGTTTTTGTGTAGTGAATTATGAGCACCATGCTAAATTTGTAGGAAGATTTTCTTTTTCTTTTTCTTTTTTTCTTTTTTACAGTAAAATTTCAGGCATTATATGATCTTGTGGGAAAACCTTGGTTTGATCAGGACGAAACGCGTGGTGCGCATGAATAAAATAGATCGCCAGTCTTGCTCACATGCAGACGAAACCAATGGCGGTGTAGGCATATGGTCTTTAACCTTGACTGTGGGAGGACCATCATTTAGGATTTGCGCCCAAGGGGCTGTTTGGTTCATGAGAGGTGGGCTGTAAGTGGTTCATTTTTCTACTGTTGGGTGCAAGTGAGGAGTCAATTTAAAAAATTATATAATAGCTTCAGCCATTATATTGTTTAAAAAATATTTTTAAAAAAACATGATTGAGATAATTCTGGCAAATTATTATAGAAAATAATGATTGTACCATGAGGGATCCTTAGTCTTTTCATAAATGATCAGTACAAGCTTTCAAAAGGTTAGATGGTTGTTGCTAGGGTTAGCAAGAGATCCGGTCTCTACTATATTAAAGAGTGTGACAACGGACACAGGAGGTCAACGCAATCAATAATACGTCAATAATACGTCTATCGAGTTCTGGCGCACAAGTGACTCATGTAACGTTTCGATTCTGCCATATTGATAAGTCGCCGCTGAGTGTGATGTCGTACAAGCTTGATCTGCGCTTGTATAAGGCTTTCTCGTGCTCATTTTGTAAAACATATCATTTTCATTGAATATTGCACTAGATCACAAAGAAATCGAATAACACAAAATAAAATTAAAATAGCTCTTTATTTATAGCTTCTGAAGCGAAAACTATCGGCTCTCAAATAGTAGAATGTTAATCTTGACTTACGACATACATAATAATAAAATGAGATACAATTGTTCCATATAAATCATATCTCATTATTAAGTAAAAGTAAATTCCTTCAGGAGCAGTCTTTTTATTGTAATCAAAGCTTCAAAATGACTATAATGTTTCTAAAGAGCCGGGCAAGCTTTCAGAGTCTTCGATCGTCCACTAGATTCTCAACACTTGGGTTGATACACTTTAAAATGCATTAGTGAGCAGTAATAACCAATCACCTAAAGATAACTGTAAATTATCTAAGAGTAACTTTGTTAAAAGTGATCTTGCTTATTTCCTTAGGATCAATTAGCAATTCATATACGATAAGTGATGGAACTGGGGATTCCCAGGACCTTACTTTAGTGTGCGTATTGATCGATAGAAAGTTAAACAGAATTAATACGTGTTCTAACCCTTCATAGGCGGAAACTAGGGTTCACAAATTATACCTGTGGCGGAAAGAAGACAAGTAATTCCTGGCAATCTCGAGCGGACGACCCCAAAATCTTCTGTACGTATTCTTTCCTTGAGTTGGACGTCGTATGGGCGACGTTCTTCCAACCTTTTCTTCTCCTTGGCAGCCCTCTCTTTCTCTCCTGACGTGAATCACGAATTTAGAGAAAGCTTCATATTTCTGATCAGTAATTTGGCGGCCGGAGAATAGAGGATATATATAAGCTACGGCAGGGACCATGAGAAAAAATTAGGGTTAGGCCTCCTAACGGATCTGGATATCCCGTGTTCAGCCCGAACAAATAATCCCGGCCCATTAACAATTACTCGGTCCACTAATGAGCTATTGTTGCACTACCTCCTTAATCCTAAATTATGTTTGTGGGCTCCTTTTATTATATGCTCGTTTGGCTCCCCATGTTAAAATATTGTATGCCCGTCGATCAAATTAAGTTACTGACAACTATATTGATTCGACATTTTTTATCCTTAAGTAGTACCGCTCAACTTTATTTGTCATGTCGGATATAATCCACCTGCAGGATTTACATGACGATCCTTATGAGCTCCTTAAGAGGACATCATCAACCCGATGTATCGGAACATGAATTCTATTTATAATCAACAGTCCATCATACATACAATGTTCTTAACCAATTCATAGAGGTTGCTGATCCATAATAAATCTCACTCTTTCATGAGTCAAAGTAATGCACACTGCATATGCATGTATGTTATTATATTCGGATTAAGAGCACAAGCATCCATAATACTAGAGGTATTTGTTCACTTATGTAGTCAGTACAAGGAGAACAACCTCAAGTGGTTCTGTTCAATACACACAAAGTGTACTAGTGTAAACCTATAGTCAAGATAGACTAATACCAGATTATACTACATCCTTTCCAATAGATTGTCCAAGTCCATCTAGGTTGTGAACTATTTATATACTCCATAGAGAACTGATAATATGATCTTCTGTGTTACACCACACTCCATATTATCTACGATATAGAATATCAGACATTTGCATTAACACTTGCAACAAATACAATATATAAACGTTTGCCCATATGATTCTCATTCAAAATTTAAGAAAATAAGGTTACTACAAAAGTGATGCTTTTAGTATATAACCCTAACAATAGGAACATAAAAGCATATACACCATTATCATTTAATGAATTTTACCTACGGTCTATAAATCCTTCCCTGTAATAAATAATAACTTTTTCTATCTGCATAAGGCATCATTAGATATGTCGTATGTCTATATTGAGGTCACTGGCCACAAGTTATCTAGACTATCCATGGAATTATGGTATCCCTTTTATTGTAGGTAGTTAGTCCTAATGAAGGTTCCATAATTCATGTGCTTATACGTCATTACTAGCTATTCATATTCCTTCTAAGTTAAATCGGTTTCGTAGCAATGGATACCGTTCGAGAAAATAATACATTATACAAAAGTTGTGCATGATCATGCATGCATATGCAACATTATTATAAAAGAACATATCATGCATGATAATAGAAACTTGAATAATATGCCACATTTCTTATCTATCTTACGACCTTTCTTCGAGCCATCGCTCGAATACTATTGCCCAATCTAGAGATTTAATTTTTATTTCCCCAGTCCAAGGACTTATCATAAATAGGGATGCAACACTCCCAATATTTATGACAATAATACAACAAAATTATCATTTTTTATAGTGGGTTATTAATAATGTTATTATTTATATTTCTAGATTTTTTTATTAGGTATCATTGATTAGGAACAAAATGCAATAACAAATTAACCCTTTTGTTAAGCGTAAAGATTAAGTGTCGAAGGATCAAATGATCAAAGCTACTTATTGTTAGTGAATTATCGAGAGAAAGGGATCTCCCATACGACGATCAAGCTTTGCCTACTTGGTCACTGTATTTTCACCAACAACGGTTTAGTACTTTTCTTATTTTTCTCTCAGAAGATCGAATTCGATATAAATATAAAACTCAATGAAGGCAAGCAATAAAAATATTTGTCAAAAATATTCATGAAAATGCTTCCAAAACTAACAGCAAAAGACTCTTATATAGAGTTTATTCTCCATGACGCGATTCATTGCATACATGACACAATTCCAAAGAAGCCAATCCATTGAGAGAAAAGAGTCTCAATTCACTATGTCCCGATCAATCAATACTGGTATGATTTTCCTATTTTCGATTTCAACTTGACTATTCCGGCCACTAAATCATTCTCACAGCATGAGTGGGGTATTACGTAATAACCTACTAAGAAAAACCTTCGTCTTTGAAACTTAAAACAAAAACCTACATCTATCGAATATGTAACGTCCAGGTCCCAAAATACGTAGGACTATGTAACGTAACATGCCAACCGTACAATAAATATATGTAAGATATATATATAGTATATAGATAGTCATGGCTTACTAAATCTCATCCACAGAAAGTAAAGGAATAAATATATCGTTAAATATGAAAAATGTCAATGATCATGTTGTTGGGTGGAGACAAATTCACAACCAAGCGACTCTAAAGAATAGATTGGAATACATGTGATAAAGAGTAACACTGAAATAAGTCCACCATCTAGGAGAAAGTCACATAGTCCGCAAAGGAAGAGAAGAAAGAGTCTAGTCCGAAATCCATACTTTTTGGGATATATCGATCATCTTACCTGAAGAGATCATCAGGTCCTTAGAGGGACGTAACGAGATACACAAAAATATGCCATCTTATTGAATATAAACTGCTCAACGATAATTCAGATCACAACCCGATACAGTATTCTATCATCGAAGTAGTGAACCACACATAACCAAACAATGACAAGGGATAGCATACTATTTTACGATAGAAGACTATTCCATGCCACGATTAGGCATAAGTACATGAATCATACAAAAAAGTATGTATATCTAATGGAAAAAGGTTACCTAAGCACGCTATATGATACATGCACTTTTGAAGACAAAGTTCCATGCAGGAGCTTTTCGAACAAACAAAATAAGTAAATGGTGGCAGTAAGTAGCGCTTATCTGAGTCACTATCGGCCGACAGGAGCATAAAAGTGTGTAAAAGTAAATAGAAACCCATGCACCTAAGAGCTGGCTCCTCTCCCCCATCATACTATATATGCTTCATCTCCACAACACACAAGCATGCGTTGTCTCCACAACACAGTTTCATCCTTAATAACTGCTAAGTCTTCTAACATACAATCTATTAGCAGTTATATCCCAATGTACGACCTGTATGCACCGATGTATGATCAGTACACAAGTCTGAATCTATATGCGACTCACGGCTTCATGGCACATGTAACCCCTTAAACCAAATTTTTTTAGTATAAAATTCTGAGTGCTTATATATATATATATATATATATATATATATATATATATATATATATATATATATTTTAATATATATATATATATATATATATATATATATATATATATATATATATATATATATATATATATATATATATATATATATATAACCATTAGCAATGTTAGTTTAAACAATATAGGTAAATGGGTTATGAAAAAACTCATTGGGCTAGAGACTTAAGTGCAAATATACACGTTTGAATACCCTTCCTAGCTATAGGCTTAAAAGGGAAACCCCTGCATTTGAAATGAGCACCCATGTACAGCCTGGCCGATTATACCAAGTTTAAATTGAGTTCAAACTAAGATTCTTCCCAATCTTTTAGAGTTCAAATTTGATTGAGAGAAATCCTTCTCCCATAATCAATCGTATCTAAAATAAAGTATATATATGAGAAACAAGCAGCCGACCTCTTTTTCCTCTACAAATCCAAATACCCTACCCTTTGCCATCACGAGAACAATTGAGGAGGAGTAAAGAGGGAGCAGTCGAGCGCCATTCCAGACTCCAACAGGTAACCTTTCCGTCTGCTAGATTGTAAATTCCTTCCATTAATAAAAGAATAGATAGATGTTCATTTTAATGGGCTCTAAGCATAGGATAGGGATAATAGGGATAACTGGCTTGAGTACAGTTACCATAATCGAAAGAAGCATGTGTAGATATATCATGTATCAGTTGGATATCGGGATATGGGAATTAACGGATGTCTATGTGAGTAGTATATCCATTCTAAGTACGAGAATGAGTAGATATCTAGGTAGGGATATCAGTATCGTACCTATGCACAAATTTCTGCATGCATCAGTGTTAAGCTAATGCATATGTTAGGATAGGTTTAACAGAGAGTTGTTTCCCTAAAATAAGCCTCTGTAGTCATGGGTTAAGATAGGTACACATACACCTTCTGAACCTCTTCTCTGATGCTATAATGAAGCTGATTTGAGGCCACGTCCTTTCAGACCAGAACTTTAATCTGGCACCTTAGACCAAATTAGCATTATGTGCTATTGCTGATGTTTCTTATTCTCCATCTCTATTTATTTAAGGATATGAAGATGTGATACTGGTAATGACATTACTACGTATAATACATTGCTTTGCTGCAAACTCAATATGGGAAATTAATGGTGAAATTGGTTCAGTACAAGGTATAGGCATGTAGGTAATTCGTTTACCTTAAAAATTCAAAGATGGTATATGAGGGTAACAAATTGTATTAGAGAGTCGAAAAAGATAAGGTACAAGAAATATGTTGACTGAACACCACCAGTCAAGAAGGTCTACAGGATTGGGTATGGGCTCATGTGAATGACCTCGTAGGAAAGGCTATATGACTGAAAGCGCAAAGAAAGAAGATGAATCCTGATTTAGCATCTGGGATCATGTAGGGTAGCCACATGAACAAGTGACAAGATAAGTATGCAACAGGGTTTAATATATGTATCTAGAACAGGCACAAGAAGAGGGATTATGAGAGGTAAACCGATGCTAGTATTGGCTTGTTGCAGTTTTGCAAATATAGCCTAAGTGTAGGATATTGCATAATTAGAGGATAAGCAAGTATACTAGGAGAGGGTGACAATTGAGAAATAGGTTTCACTTGGTGTCAGTACATATATGAATCAAGATTATACTCTAATGTATCGATTATACAAAATGTATTAGTTAGAAAAAGGTAAGGGGGATGTGCAGTAGGAGCAAAAGAAAGATGATAGGGGTGTTGGTATCAGAACAATAGCAAGGGCTGTGTCAGGTTCAGAATATAAGAGAATAGGATATGCTAACGTGGCTGATGCGCGACTTCAGGATATAGAAGTTATCGTAGAGGCAGCTAGGATTCCTGAGGAAGAGAAGGTGGCCGTTGTACGCCTACAGTTATTGGACTTAGCCCGCAGCTAGTGGGCGATACTAGCAGTTGGGTTAGCAACGCCTGTCTTATGGGCGGTATTCAGCAACAAGTTTCAGACCAAGTACTTCGATGCAGTAGCTCGGTATGATCTGCAAACGAGATTCACAAATCTCAAGCAGATGGGAAGGATGGTTGATGGATATGCGACTGAGTTTTCTAGACTTAGTCAGTTTGCTCCCACCTTGGTGGCAACCAAATTGGACCGAATGCGGCGATTCTAGCAGAGACTCCACCTAGAGATTATTATATCGGTGGAGCAGTTTGAGCACCAGACGTTTGATGCCATCTTGTGAGCAGCGAAGAGGCATGAATATACATCACAGAGGATTGCAGATAGAAGCGAAGGATGGAAGAGATCTCATGGACAGATGTCCCAGTCATCAGTACTAGTCCCGGCAGCTAGGGCTTTGACTATTGGAGCTCCTAGGAGGATGACCACAGCTTCGTCGGTTCAACACTCGACACCAACGAATCCTCAGAAGCAGAAACAGTCTTCCGTAATGGGTTGCTCTTATTATGGAAAGCCAGGGCATGTAGTATCAGAATGTCACAGAGCACAGGGATTGTGCTTGGCTTGTGGGGCACCGGATTACAAGATAGGGTCCTGTCTGAATAGAGCCAGTTTATCATCATCACACCTAACCAGTCCATCGGTTAGGGGACCAGCACCAGTACAGCAGCAGTACCAGCCTTCGAGGCTATTGTCGCCTCAGGCTCAACAGTATGTCCAAGGTCAGATTCAGAACCGACAGAGTGGTTTCCAGCAGAGGGGACCAGCACCAAGAGGACAATTACAGGCTATGGCTCTGACCGTGGCAGAAGAATTGGCATCAGGTATGGTGGCAGGTACCATTCTTGTTAACTCTTTTTCAGCATCAGTATTATTTGATTTGGATGCATCATATTCATTTATGTCTGCACAATTCACAACACAGATAGGACTGGAGCCCGAGTCATTATCGGTAAGGCTCAATATACTTATTGGTAACGGTCTTGTGGGGATAGATAGAGTATTTTCTTCGTATCGAATCTTAGATAGCGGTAGAGAGTTTTTCGCTAGATTGATAGAATTTTGATGGTTGACTATGATGTGGTCCTAGGAATAGATTGGTTAAAGGATCAATACACAAGAATAGACTGCCATATTGGCAGAATTATTTTTGGTATTTTCGATGAACCAGAGTTTTTATTTTCTAGAGGCGAAGTAGAACCTTCTCCACCTGTGTTGCGGATGGTAGTAGCATTAGCAGTTCAGTTTTCTAGAGTAGTAGAAGAGTTTCCTGATATATTTTCCGAAGAGCTTCCAAGCATGTCTCCAGGACGAGAGATAGAGTTTACCATTGATTTGCTTCCAGGGACGGCACCAGTGTTAGAGGGAGTCTACAGGATGGCACCTTCAGAGTTAAAAATCTTGTACAAGATGATTAAAGAACTCAGAACCAAGGAATTCATTCGTGCTAGTAGATCGCCTTGGGAAGCCCCGATACTTCTTATGAAAAAGAAGGATGGTACATCAAGATTATGTATTAATTATCGTATCTTAAATACTGTAACAATCAAGAATCACTACCAAAATACAGTCAATTAGCGATGGCATATTAGCGACGGATTCTTTCCGTCGGCGTTAGCGACGGATTTACGACAAATAACCGACGGAATACCGACGACTAATCGATATATTTTAAATTTTATTTTGAGGGAAAGAAAAGGTCGCACGTCCGTCGGTAGTACGTCGGAGACATAGCGACGGTTATGTGGCCGTCGCTATGCAGTCGACTATTTGGCAAAAATTGTTGGGAGAAGTGGCGGGACAAACCTTCGACTACGTAGCGACGGATAGGCCGTCGACAAGTATCAAAAAGAGCGACAGACTAGCGACAGTTATTATCCGTCGCTAGTCTGTCGTTAAATATACGACCTAGACTTAAATTGAAACAATGGGGGGAACTTTTCATTCCCTCCAAATTTTACTCTCTCTCATCTATCTCTCTCTCTCTCTCCCACGGCTTCGGCGATCGGCAGCGTCCTCTCATCTCTCTCTCCCGAAGGTAATCCCCTCCCTCTCTCTCTCTCCCCTCTCTCTCTCTTTCCCTCCCTCTCTCTTGCGGTGGTCGGAGGGGCAGCGGGGGCGGTGGTTCGTCGTGGGCTGGGGGGCGGCAGAGGAGGCGTTGGCTGCGGGAGCATGGAAGGCGGGGCTGGAGGACGGAAAAGGCGGGGGCGAGGGGGTTGGCTTCGGGGGCGGGGGAGTCGGGGGCTGGGGGGGCTGGCAGGACGGAGCAGGCGGAAGCTGGAGGGGTTCGCTGCGGGGGCGGGGAAGGCGGTGGCTGGGGGACGGGGGAGGCGGGGGCGGGGGGGTGGGCAGGGGAGGCAGGGGCGAAGGGGGTTGGCTGGGGGCGGCGGGGGAGGCGGGGGCAGTAGGAATGGTGGGGCGGAGGGTCGACTGGGGGAGGGGGGGCAGAGGGTCGGCTGGTGGGGCGGAGGGACCTCTCACATTTCATAGATACAAGCTTACATACATTTCGTAGATGCAAGCTTATATATTTTTTTTGCTTACATACATTTCGTAGATGCAAGCTTATATATATATATATATATATATATATATATATATATATAAAATATATATATATATATATATATATATATATATATATATATATATATATATATATATATATATATATATATATATTATATAAATTATATATATATATTGGTTTAGGGTTGTTCTTAAGTCAACTTTAGTAAGTATGCAGACTTTCATACATAGTAATATATTCCTATATTTCGCGGTAGTTGATGTTTGGCGTAGTCATGTTCTTTTGGAATTCTTGTATATCTTACAGGCATAATCATAAATGTGGTTATCGATATATTCGTAGGTCGTGTAGCTTGAGCACGTGTAACATAGTCGTGTAGCTTGAGCACGTGTAACATAGTCAGCTCTTGGATCATGAGTCATGACGTGACGAGCTATTTCGACACAAACTTTGGGGTTAAATATACCTTGTTATTTGTGTCTAGAACTTGTATTTGCTTCCAAACAAAAATTCCCTCTACACAAACATACATTTTGTTGTTATAGTGTCCTAATACACACGATCTCAATACTTCAGTCCCTCTTGTTGAAACAGAGTTATCACTATAACCAATTGGTTGCCTGCCTGTTGATTGTTTCCAACAATTTTTTTTTGGAATCAAGGTGATAGCTTGTTGAAGCTGTTGGTAAAATTTGTTGAAACAGTGTCATGAATTATACAACTCGTAACTTGGTTGCTCTTGGTTTCTCTTGTTTTCAAAATCAATCTCTTGAATTAATCTTTCAAATATTGACCTTACTCTTGGTTCTTCCCCATTTGGTATTAGCTTGTTGAAGCTGTTGGTAAAATTTGCTTCAGCTTATGAGTGTACCTTTTACAAAAATATCGGTAGCAGTTTCTGAACAAATGCTTTTCCATTTTTTTTAAAATTAAACGACAATGTTTATCGGCTCCGATATTAAACTATCGGTTTCGGTATCGAATTTTTGGTATCGGACAATCGGTATCGGTATCCGTATCGAACTATCGGACTATCGGTATCGGTATCGGTATCGAACTATCGATATCGCTAGCGGACTATCGGACTATCGGTATCGGTATCGGTATCGAACTATCGGTATCGTACTACCGGTATCGGTATCACACTATCGGTATCGAACTATCGGTATCGGTATCGGTATCGGTATCGCACTATCGGTATCGGTATCGAACTATCGGCCTATATACCACCGGATCTACTAGTTACATGATTAAATACTAATTCTGTTTAGTTTGTCTTATGATACAGATTTTTACATCTAATCTGTGATAGATCGTTATTTCGTTGATCGTACATAGATGTACAAACGACAACACAAGAGCTGAATAAGTGTGAGTGACAATTTTCAGGTAGGCGTGGAAGTGTTTCTTAAGTATGCCATGAGCAAAGCTCAGTATATGGACGGTAACAAAATCAAGTGTCCATGTCGTAATTGTCGCAATAGACGTTACGAAGAAGTGGTGAGTGTAAGAGATCATTTGACCCGTAAGGTTTTCGTATGTGATTATGGCCTGTGGTCATCGCAAGGTGAACTATATACGGAAAGACAGGTTACGAATGATGCTACTTATGCTTTTGATGATAATGCTACAACGAATTTTGTCGTCGAAGACGACGAATGCTCTGTTGATTATGGAGACCTGCAGAACCTTGTACGAGATATGGTGTACGACACGGTAGGGCCTAATTTTGATCCGGAGGATCCTAATCCTGAGGCAAAGGAGTTCTATGATATGTTTTAGGATGCAAAAACTTTTTTATATCCTGGTTGTGAGCCTCATTCCGTACTGTCAGTGACGATGCGGTTGTTGAACAAAAAGTCCGATTTAACTTGCCACAAAGTTGCTATGATAGGATTATACAACTAATCAAGGAGGTGTTACCGAAGGAATCAAAAGAGCTTCCAAAAAACTTCTACAAGTCGAGATGATGGTTCGATAACTGGGACTGGGGTACAAGAAGATAGATTGTTGTCGCAATAGATGCATGTTATACTACAAGAAGAACGAGAATATAGAAAGTTGTAGCTTTTGTAATGCGGATCGTTACAAGCCAGTCAGGAGAAAAGGAAAATCAACTAGAAAATGATGTCCTTACAAGTATATGCATTACTTGTCGATCACGAAGCGCTTGCGGAGGATGTATATGTCTCAGAATACAACAGAACACATAATGTGGCACAACAAAGAATGCACAAAGGACGATGGAGAATTGTCACATCCTTCGGATGGAGAGACGTGGAAATATTTTGATTTACGTCATCCAGATTTTGCTGTAGAGCCAAGAAATGTACGTCTGGCGCTATGTTCTGATGGCTTCGCCCCTTTCGGGCAGTCGGAATCTTAATACTCCTGCTGGCCGGTCATTCTGACCCCTTATAATCTGCTACCATGGATGTGTATGAAGACTCCTTATATGTTCTTGACAGCTATCATACCGGGTCCCAAAAATTTGACGAAGAATATTGATATATATTTACAGCCGTTGGTGGATAAGCTGAAACAGCTGTGGGAGATCGGCGTCGCGACCTATGATATTTCCAGAAAACAGAACTTTCAGATGAGAGCTTAACTGATGTGGACAATCAATAATTTTTCTGCATATGGTATGCTGTCGGGATGGAATACTGTGAGACTCGTCTCACAGTATTGGTATTTATATACGGATACGTATTTTGTACTGTATTTCGTATTTTCTTGGTTTCCGGAATGCTTTAAATTTTTCCCAAAACTATAGGTTTTCTCCTTGATCGGTATACCGCCGGTATACCGGAGTATACCGACGGCATACCGTCCGGACATGTTTTCTACACTTTAGATATTTTCGGTTTCTGATATTTTCATGAATAGTATTTCTGATATTTTCGTGAATAGTGATTTGGATATTTTGATGAATAGTGCTTAGATATTTTCATGAATAGTGTAGATGCACTATATTATCCAATGTATATTTGGTTTTGTTTGAATGGCCATGATTGACCTAGATTTTTACACGGATCATGATCCAACGGCTAAGATTAATTCTCCCTTCTATATATACCATTTCACTTTCTCTCTCCTCTCTCTTTTCATTCTTTTTACTCTCTTTTTATTTCGTCTTCCCTTCTCTCCCCCTTGGAGCTTGCCAAGAGCTTGGCCTTGAGGCCTAGAGTGTGGTTTCGTACCCCTCTTGGTGGTGGAGTAGAAGATTAGGCTTGGAGCTTAACCTAGGCAAGTACATCTTGCCAAAATCTTGAACAAAAATGTTTTTGTTGTCATTTTATTTTCCTTGGTAGTAAATATTTAGAATTGTTCTAAACTCATTTTGTTAAATATGTTTTTCTTATGATTCTCGTATATATATATGTTTCCAAATTTGTTTAAGCAAGGTTTTGATTTTCTGTTAAAACCCAATATGGACTTAGTAGAAAACTTGGTATCAAGAGTGATACTAGCGTTACCATCATCGATCTTGGTCACATATACATATATAAGGCCCTCACATAGTTTGTATATCATAGATTTTGAGTTTGGTGGCAATCGGAACCCGTTTTGGTGTCCTGTTTGGGAGTATTTTGAGGTATTGATCTATCAAGTATTTTGATTTGTGAAAACTAATACTTCCATGTTGTAGGAAATTCAATTCTATTCAATTTTGACTTTTGAAAATCCAAATTTCGATTTAAAACGAAGTTTTTATGGCCGAAACAAGTTTTAGCAAAATTCTGAATTTTGTTGCTGTTTGAAAAACCGGTATACCGCCGGTATAGCGCAGTATACCGCCGGTATACCTTTTTTTTGTACCAGAAACTTTCTGTCTTTAGGTCGGTATACCGCCGGTATGCCGCAGTATACCGTCGGTATGCCGTTTTATGCTGTTTTAGTCTGTTTTTGCCCGTTTCTGCCCATTTTTGTCCGTTTTTGATATTTTCTTCGATTGTAATAATTTTTTAACATGATAAGATGATCTTGCTCAGTTGGATAATGATTTTACACCCTATATAGATTTGATACTAGTACATGTTCAACCATTTTATGAAATATACTTAGCCATGATTATTCTTCTCCACATGCCATGATATGTCTTTTGATAGATTCTTTCTTACAAGCTATGATAATTGTTGCCATGCCTTCTTGCCTACTTGATAGTGACCCGTCATGGTGCACTCTTGAATATATCTTTTTTTGCTTACATGATAGTGGCCTGTCATGGCGCACTCTTGATTCCAGTACATGTCTTGCTCCTTGATAGTGCTCGTCGTAGCGCACTATTGTCTTGATATTGTCATGTCTTGTTGTGGCTTGTTGTAGTGCACAATCTTGCTTGTCTTGTCCAGTCTTGCATGTCTCATGTCTAGGATGGATTCTGCGGAATGCCACACCCGGAATCCAACAAGAAAATGTTAAGGACTAAACAACTAGCTTGATTACTTAGATCATTGAGAATTTCCCAGTTACCTGTTGCCCCTTTGGTCTTGGTATTATATATATATACATAGGATTTGGAGCTATCTGTCATGATGAGCACTCTTCCAGCACACCGTCGAGTGGGATACCTCTTTAGGACACATGTATCTTACTGCAGTGTGTCTGCTATACTTATTTTCTTTTTGGCTTGGACCATTCAGGTAGTAGCAGGCAGGTGCTGGACTTGGAATTCTCAGACTTGCATTTGTTAGTAATTAGGATTGTGATAACCCTAGTTAGCTAATGTATAAAGCCGTACTCATTGCTTGGCCGTGACTATTGTATGGAGTCCAGTCTAGTCTAGTTTGTCTAGGCAGTGTCCGGATTTGTTTATTTTCAGTACATCTTTGTTTATGCTTTACTTTTGTCGGTAAATGATTAGATACTAAAGTTCTTTTCAGGAGAAGGGTTACAACCCCGGTCCTTGTTTGGTTTACGGGTTGTAACTTGTGTTCCAGAATAGTTCCTAAGTCATCTAATCATTTGTCGTTCTATATGGACATAACATGCTCACATGCTCCAGTTACATAACATGCTCATATGTTCCAGTTCTCTTACATGTTCTAGTTATCTAACATGCTCACATGACCCGGCTACTTAACATGCTCACATGTCTAGTTTATCTTTCATGTTCACATGCTTCCTTTTCCTTACATGTACACAGTTTATATTACGTCACATGTCCTTTATTTTATGCTACATGTTGCTTTACTTATTGTCTTTCCTATTCTCGGGATAAGTGCATTGGTAGCGCACGAGTCTCGATTTGCTTTTACTTAATTTTGTCTCTATCCGTTGCTATGATTTGCATGCTGGTTTTAGTTCATAGTTTGGCTTCCTTTGTGGTACTTGCTATTGGGGGTCTGACCCCACTGGTTTTGTTTGGCCAGATCTGATAGAGGAGCCCGGAGGATCTTCCGTACCTTCCACTCGTTGGTGATTACTCGGAGCACCAGAGTACCTTAGCGGGTTTTCTATTTTTTTCTCCCACTAGTTATGTACATTATTCTTTTGTGGCGTTTAGCCTCCGAGCACGTGTTTAGCTCGTGTTTTGGACTTGACATTTAGCCTACGGGCCAGAACATGATTTGCGTATTCTAGACTATAGCTAGAGCTTATCATGTATGATTATTACTCTTGCTAGTCTTCACTCTGTATTACTAGCTTCATGATCATTGAAATATGATAGTTTGGGACGCTTTACTATTTTATATTCCAGTTGATCTTACTTCTTGTATATTGTTTACTGCCTGTGATTGAGATACCTAGGATTGCTTGACCTAGGATCGACTGTTGGCTTGTAGTAGTAACCCCCATCTATACAGCTTATACGTTATTTCGAAGTACTAGAGTACTTTGGTATACGTAGCTGGCCTGGTCCGTCCCTACTTGCCAGTATTCTGGTTCTGGGGCGTGACAAATACTCACGGCACCATGTCTTGTCCGATATGTATGGAAAATAGTAAGGCGTTTCGCCTTAAGCATGGAGGAAAAACTTCCTTCTTTGATTGTCATCGTCAATTTCTGCCTGCGAGTCATCCTTGGAGAAAGAACAAGGACGGTTCGGACAAAGCCATAACTGGACCAAACGGAGTATCTTCTGGGACTTGCCTTATTGGAAAGATAATCTTATAAGGCATAATCTTGATGTTATGTATATCGAAAAGAATGTGCTCGATAATGTCTTCAATACCGTCATGGATATTAAAGGAAAGACGAAGGGCAATCCAAAAGCAAGACAAGACATTGCCGAGATATGCAAGCGTCCTTATCTGAACTTGATACAAAGGGGAGCTGATGGACAATTAACTAAGCCGATAGCACAATACACATTGCGCAAGGAAGATAGATTAATAATCTGCAAGTGGGTATCTACTTTAAGACTTTCCGACGGCTATGTGTCGAATTTGTCTAGATGCGTTGATCTCAATGAACGCAAGCTAAAGGAAATGAAGAGTCACGACTGCCACGTGTTTATGGAAATATTGGCCATTGCTTTGAGTGAGTTGTTGCCTTCTGCTTTATGGGTTCCGTTGGCCGAACTATCTATATTCTTTAGGGATATTTGTTCAACCACTACAACAAAAAGACCTATTAATGACGCTTGATAAGTGAATTTCATGACGGCTGATAAAGAAGCGTCATCAAAGTTCGAAATACCTTTTTTCTATAACGGTTTTGGCTAATTTTGGGCTTTTTATAACGTTTATAAAACAAAGCGTTATTAATATTTTAGAGCGGTGGTAAACTTGTAATTAAGTTTTCTGTAAAATTCTATCCACCAACGCGATATTTGGAGGCTCAAGCCTCCGCCCCCTTCTCATCCACTCTCCAAATCCCTTCTCCTTCCCTCTCAGCTCCACTCCCATTCTCATCCTCTTTCCTCCTCTCAACAAACCCTAAGCTTCTCCTCCTCCTTCTTTCAATCCTCCACATCGTCGTCCTCCGCGTAGTTTTCTCCTCCGCTTCTCGATCTGGAACCCTAAATTTCCTCCATCCCTACCAAACCCAAGATTCTCCCCCAACCCGATCTGCTGAACCTCGGGCATAGGGCAGGCGAAGCGATATACGGCCGCCGCCGCCACTCCCACCAGCCGACACCCTCCCCATCCTCCGTCCATCGGACCCCTTCCCGCCACACCCCAGACCCCCACAACCCCCGCCACTCCCGCCACCCCCATGTCCTTCTCCTCCGATGCCGACGGTCCCGACCCCGCCACCGACCCCTCCGCCGACGACTCTGTCCCCGTCTTCGTCTGGGGCACCAACATCAGCGTCCAGGACGTCAACGCCGCATGCTGTCCAGGACGAGGTTAACCCAATTAGCACTACTGCTAATTCCCCCTATTTTGGTAAATATACCCCCTTTCAACATATGTAGGAAGTATATCATATATTTTGCTGATTTGAACCTAAAACCATCATAACATAAATTGGTCACAAACAAGTCCTTGCTAGACCAAAAAGAAATAGAACAGGTTGATCACGTTGGAGTCACTTGAGCATTTATTGGACACATCAAATTATGGTCCTTACCAACAAGTGTTGGCCACAGATCTTTTGCTCACCAAGAATCAGACATAGTTCAACTCTCTAACACGATTTAGAGACATGACCAAGAAGTGTTTGTGACCAACATTAGTACGGACACAAGCACAACACATGTTAGGAGTGTCCATGCTTCCTGGTTGCACACTGATCATATAGATACTCGTTTCAGATTTTAGTAGTTATATAGTCTGGGGAAACAGAGATTTAAGACGTCTTTCCACTTTGGCAGCCAAGCTTGGGACAGGTCCAATCAGGGATGATCCTATTTTATTTGGGTAATGGGTATCTTATTTAAATTTGATTTTTTTTAATACTTCTGTATCACTATCATATAGCTTGTTGACTTCTCAATCAAGAGACCATCTGAGTTCAAGTGTTACTTGTTTCCTGGTGAAATTGTCTGTTTGCATTACATGACATCATTATGATAGTTATCTAACTCCGTTCAGTGCATTGTATACTTCTATCATTTTCTCGATTTGTTTTCTATTTCTGTCGTTCTATTTGATGATTGTTTTTATTACAACATTCCTTCTTTACACCTTCAACAAAGGAATTTCTTTGTATCTTTTTGTTCATTTGTATCCTTGTATATTTCCAGGTAATTAGTTGCCTCACCAATATCCAAAACCCGAGCCTTCATGTAAAAAGCATTATATTTTTAAATACAGCCGAGTGAAGTGAAGTGATGTGCACAGTTCATACCAAACATGACTAAATATTCCAGCGACTCTGATGTGCAGTGGAGGGTGGCATGATTAGAGACGAGTAGTATTAGAACAAGCAGAGGTAGCAGTGATCATATGTACAAAGCCTGGTTGTAGATACAGCATGCTGCTTTTGACAACCAATTTTCAGTGGGTATCTCCTCGCTCTAGTGTTCAGCAGTAGGTGGAGACATAAGGGTGGGTTTGATTCACAGATGCAATATATTTTCAGTGGGTATCTCCTCCACCGACGACTCTGTCCTCGTCTTCGTCCAGGACGTCCAGGTGGGTCCCTTGACGTCGATAGAGGTATAACACTATTTCTACAATTGCAATATATTTTTTATTCACAGATGCAAATGTGGCATGGCAATGTGGGCATGGCACCGATTTTGTGTAATTTTTGGAGTCTGTGTTGTCTTTGATACATGTGCGATGAAGAACAAATTTTGACAAATTTTGGCATTACTGCTACTAGCATATTTCAATATAACCTATGTGGGTTAGTAAACGGGTAGGGGTTTCTGGTTTCTGGTTAGGTAGCTTCCAAACAGGTGGGATTAAGGCTTTGTTTTCTTGTATCTGATCAAATGATTAAAAAAAAGCAGTAATCCTACATCTCCTAAATCTCATTATGTGGTTGAATAATCAATCTGGATCCATGTTGTCGCCTATTTTTGTTGATACCCTCGGCATAGTTGGTGATGGAGGATCCGTGAGAGAAGAACTTAAAACAGATGAAAAGGAAAAGTTGGATGCTCTGATTTTGGAAAACGCTTGCCTGGTCGTCTTTGGTGATGCTATTCTTGTCTAAGATACAAGATTTGTAGACAAAAAAAAACCGAAACACAAAGAGTGATATGGGAGAGAACTTGATGTCTATAGTTTTTCTTTATACATTTGAGTTTCTTAACATGTAGCCATCTCTATCCCCTCGTCTCCTTGCTAAATTCTGATCCCATCCTGGACATCTAGCTAATATTTTAACATGCCATTTTCTTAACCTTAAGTAGTAAACTTGTAATTATGTCTCCTTTTCACCTGCTAGACACCTCCTGAACTCTGGAGGAAGAATATTTCCAGGTCATACGACATTTTTCTTATATTTTATAGCATCTTTAATTGTACCATTCAGGAGGTTATTGCAGAATAAGTGCACCTGAGATTCTATCTGCTTTCACCCAAGTGGTTACAATCCAAACCTTCGGTTGCAATACTAGAACATTGTATCATGACATCAAACATTTAAATATGATCTATCTTACGTATCCTTGGTCATTAGTGCTCAACTGCTGGGTATGGAAATAAGTGCTAATTCTGTGACTGCCTAATTGTTGCAGTATGATGCATTCGAGATTGGTTTTATAACCACAGACGACTTTACAAATGCAGACATCCTGGAAGCAACTTATCCTGCTATAGCCAAGAGGCTGCATGGAGATTGGATGAGTGATCCTGTCATTCCTATCATAACTGGCTTTCTTGGAAAGGTATTTGCTTGTGAAGCCCTCTAAGATTATTTTTGACAAATCTTGTATATCTTTAATATGGTTTACAAGAGTTGAAGTTCTTATTGTAAAGATTTGCTGCAGGGTTGGAAATCGTGTGCTGTCACTACCTTAGGTAGGGGTGGTAGTGACTTGACAGCAACAACAATCGGTAAAGCATTTGGTTTAAGAGAGATACAGGTTTGTTTAATGCTGGTACTTCAGATTTGAACATTTTCAACCTGTCTGCACTTATTGCCATCACCATTCAAACAAAGTAACCTTTTACCATTCTCTTGATTGACCAAATTGTTGGCCCATTGGTCATATGGTCAACCTGATTTTAATAATTGATCAAACTCTGTCTGGATACACGAAGCTAGTCGGGACATCTCGGACTCTTGGATATGATCAAGAATGGCTATCCACTGAATTCAAGACCGAAGATCTGTTTGCCTACTCGAGTCTGTAATTCCTTATGCAATGTATTTTTCATTTTATTTGAGTCTAGGAATATGTTGTACACCGAGTCGTACTGGCAAATAGGCTACCCTTAAATGAGTTCAAAATATTTTTAAAATGACCTCTCAAAAAGGTTTACAAAAAGGTTTACAAAAAGGTTTTCAAAAAGGTTTTCAAAAATCACCAAAAAGCTTTTTAAAACCCTAACTAAATCCTGACAGAACTCGGCCCGAGTTCGGCCAGAGTTCGGCCAGAGTTCGGTTGGTGGCCGTTGTGATTTTGAATCCTTGACACTTGGTCCTCCTGCAGTTGCGGATTTGATCGAGATTTGCTCATAGAGTTCTGCCCGAATTCTGCCCGAATTCTGTCAGAAGTCTGCCTTTGGAACACCTATAAATAGAGAAGGATTTTGATCATTTCAACTCACTCATTCACGTTCAATCTTCTCTCTATCTAAAGCATTCAGTCTTCTAAAGAGTTTTCTTGAGCTTTAAATTTCAGATCCCAAGCCAATTACAATCCTCTAGTCGATTTGCCAGTACGGTACGGTCTAGAAGTTTCTGAGAGATTGTAATCAGAAGGCTTGATTGAAGAATACCTCTTCACATTTGAAGTTGGACAAGATCTTCGTATCAAAGCTCGCGTTGTAGAAGTTGCAAGGACTTCGTAAGAAAACTTACAGTTTTTCCAATATTGGATTCAACTGGTAGCAAGAGTTCTACCGACTGGATTAGTCCTCAACAGAGGGAAACCAGTATACATCGCTGTCTTTGCGTTTGCTCTCTTAACTCTGCCTTTACTTTATTTTAGTTGTGATTAATATTCTGTGATTGTGCTGCTAACATTTTTTTAATTAGCATTATTCTGCTGCCAACTCTATTCACCCCCCTCTAGAGTATTACGCTTTACTATTTTGTTCCTACAATTGGTATCAGAGCGGATGTTACAGGTAAAGCAAAGGTAACAGTATAATTATTTATTCATTTTAATTAACTATTATATAGATCACAGCACAACACATGGCAACTGTGAAATTCACAAGTGAAGGCCAGGCCACAAATAGACCTCCACTGTTTGATGGTACAAACTATACCTATTGGAAAACACGGATGAGTTTCTTCTTGAAATCTCTTGACTTTGATTTATGGTCTATTGTTATTGATGGCTATCAAAAGCCAGCTCGTATAAATGTTGATGGAGTTTTAGTAGAAAAACCCCATAGCAGATATACAGAGGAGGAAAAGAAAAAGGCCAGTCTTGACGCACGTGCTATTAACGCTCTATTTTGTGCTTTAGACAGAACTGAATTTAACAGGGTGTCTATCTGCACAACGGCTAATGAAGTGTGGAAGCTACTTGAAGTCGCACATGAAGGCACGACTCAAGTCAAAGAATCTAAAGTCAGCAGACTTACTCAAGAGTATGAGGTTTTCAAGATGAAGCCCAACGAAACAGTTACTCAAATGTTCGAAAGATTCTTGGATATTGTAAATCATTTGCCCTCTCTAGGCAAAGAGTATAGTAACCATGAAAAGATTCGAAAACTCCTGCGAGCACTGACCAAGAACTGGATTTCGAAGGCTACTGCAATCATTGAAGGGAACGACCTCACAACTATGTCCCTCGAAGTACTCATGGGTAAGCTACTCACTCATGAACTGGAGCTACAAGATTTTGAAGAGCTTGCACCAAAGGAGAAGACGATCGCTTTCAAGGCTCAGCATAGAAAAGCTACTGAAGGTGACTCAGACAGCAGTGAATCTGATGTTGAAGATCAAGCACTCCTAGCAAGGAAATTCAAAAGATTCATGAGATATGAGAAGAGAGCCAAAGAAAATAACAGCAGCAACAACTGGTATTAAGATGATGCTGTCTGCTACTGCTGCAAGAAGAAGGGACACATGAGGAAGGATTGTCCTACAAACTCATCATCAAGCAAGAAGAACAACAGGTATAAAAAAGGGAACCTGAAGAAATCAACATCTAGGAGATATGCCAACACCAGCATATGGCATGAAAGTGAAGCCAGCGACTCAGAAGACGAACAATCAGAAGGTGCTGCAAACGTATGCTTTATGGCATCCGATCAGGTACCCACTGAACCTGTAGTTGATACTTATGATGACTTCACCTTTGAGAAATTAGGAGATGCCTTCAGTGACCTGATGACTAATTACAGGAAACTGCGTAGCAAGTATCAGACCTCTAAGAAGGTACTCAAAGAGTACAAAGGTGAAATAGGTAGACTTACCGACCTACTAGCTGAGGTTAGAAATAATGTTAGTGAGTCTGGTGAGCTTTCTTCAACAAAGAACTTATTACACAAGACTACCAAGTCATCTGAAGAGAAAGACAAAATTATTTACCAACTCAAGGAAGAACTTTCTGTAGAAAAGAAAAGTCTTCGAAGTGCACAAATCAGAATGGAAACACTCACTTCTGATTATACTAAGTTATATGACACTTCCAAAAGATTGGAAATTAGGTTAGGAAAATAGCCTGAGCCAGCTGCTTCCTATCCTAACACGTGTCACTTACCAAAAAATTGAAACATTCCCAAACCAAACACTGTCAGACCTAACCCTATCAAACCTTTACCCCAAAAGGTTAAGCCCAAACAGGATTATAGGCATGCTTTCTTCTATACTAGAAAACCTAAACCTACCAACCATGCACACCACTCAACTTTCAACACTCGACATGCAAAATATCATTATTGTGGCCTCATTGGTCATATTTTATCTGCATGTAGAATCAGAAAGCTTGTTGATTTAAATATTTATGCTTGGATACCAAAGGCTAACATTTCAGGACCCTACAAGAAATGGGTACCAAAAGTTTCATCTACAAACTGTTTTGTAGGTGGAATACCCTTCACATGCTAGAAGCAAATGGATCCTCGACAGCGGTTGCTCACGGCATATGACCGGTGATGCTACACTATTTGTAACACTGTCGAAGAAAAAGAAGGAAGGCTATGTCTCCTTCGGTAATAACTTGAAAGGGTATATTATTGGTATCGGTGATGTTGGTAAGTCTCCCTATCCTGTTATTAAAGATGTCTGTCTGGTTACCGAGTTGAAACATAATCTACTCAGCGTAAGTTATCTAGCTGATCATGGTTATAGCATCAACTTTGGCAAAGACAAATGTACTATAGTTGATAGCTCAACTGGTAGTACTATCTTTGAAGGTATCAGGGAAGACAACATATATGTTTTCTACTTTTTGGAAGAAACTAACATTTCAGGTAGATGCTTAATGGCTAAAAGCGATGAGAGTCATCTGTGGCATATGAGACTCGATCATACAAATATGGACACAATATCAAGATTATCCACAAAGAAGCTAGTACGCGGTTTACCGGACATTACATTCAAGAAGGATTCGGTATGCAGCCAATGTGAAAAGAACATAGCTACCAGATCCACATTCAAGTCAGTAAACGTAGTATGTACTACTAGACCTCTACAATTGCTTCGTATGGACTTATTTGGTCCTAGCAGAGTTGCTAGCCTCGGAGGTAAGCTTTATGCTTTCGTAATTGTAGATGATTTCTCTAGATACACGTGGGTATACTTCTTGACACGTAAGAATGATGCATTATCCGAATTTGTCGCCTTTTGCAAGAAAGTTCAGAACAAAAAAGGTTACATGATCACTCGAATCAGAAGCGATCATGGAGGCAAATTCGAGAATGCAGAGTTTGAGCATTTTTGTGACACACACGATTTTGTACACGAGTTCTCCTGCCCTAGGACTCCACAACAAAATAGAGTTGTGGAACGTAAGAACAGAACTCTATCCGAAATGGCCAGAGTGATGTTAAACCAGTTTAGTCTACCCAAATATTTCTGGACTGAAGCTGTCAATACAGTTTGCTTTGTTCTCAATAGAGTTCTAATTCGACCCAAATCGAAGAAGACTCCATTTGAGTTATGGTTTGATAGAATTCCATCTGTTTCATATTTTAGAATATTTGGTTGTAAATGTTTTATTCTTAATACAAAAGACAATTTGGGAAAGTTTGACGAAAAGGCCGATGAAGGTATATTTTTAAGTTATGCGGCCAAGAGCATAGGATACAGAGTCTTCAACAAACGAACCATGATCATCGAAGAGTCAATCAACGTCACTTTTGATAAACTAAATCAGATGACGATCGATGACAATAACGAAGATCCAACTGTACCAAGCTCAACAACAGCTGATTCTCAACCAAGCTCGGCACTAGCTGATCCTCCTAGAGAAGATCCAGGAACCAGCTACCTTCAGAGTCTGCCGAAAAGATTAAAATTTACAGCTGATCATCCAAAGGATTTGGTAATTGGTGACATTACCAAAGGAGTAAGTACTCGTACATCCAGTAGAGATATTGTTTCTAGTATTGCATTTATTTCACAGCTAGAACCCAAATCAATTGATGAAGCATGTAGTGATAGTTTTTGGATAGATGCTATGCAAGAGGAATTAAACCAATTTGAACGGAATCAAGTTTGGGAACTTGTTCCCAAGCCTATTGATCGTCCGGTCATTGGCACCCGTTGGGAATTCCGAAATAAACTAAATAAGGATGGTTTAGTGACTCGTAATAAGGCTCGACTCGTAGCTCAAGGATACAATCAAGAAGAAGGTATCGACTACGATGAGACTTATGCCCCAGTTGTGAGATTAGAATCCATTCGTATGTTATGTGCATTTACATGTTTTCATGATTTTAAACTATTTCAAATGGATGTCAAGAGTACTTTTTTAAATAGTTTTATAAAAGAAGAAGTTTTTGTAGCACAACCTCCAGGTTTTACGAATTTCAAAAACTCTGATCATGTTTTCAAGTTGAAGAAAGCCTTATACGGTTTAAAACAAGCCCCTCGTGCTTGTTATGATCGCCTAAGCTCTTTTCTACTTGACAACAATTTTTCAAAAGCCAAGGTTGACACTACACTGTTTATTAAGTCTTTTAATGGCAAACTTCTTTTAATTCAAATCTATGTTGATGATGTTATATTTGGATCTACTGATGAATCTTTGTGTCAAGAATTTTCTAAGTGTATGCAGAATGAGTTTGAGATGAGCATGATGGGAGAGCTGAAATTCTTTCTCGGATTGCAAATCAAATAAAATGATAATGGGACATTTATAAATCAAGCCAACTACACAAAAGACTTGCTAAAGAAGTTTGATCTGGACAATGTCAAACCTATTGGCACTCCAATGGCAACTTCAACAAAGCTTGATTCAGATGAACAAGGCAAGCCAGTCGACACACGTAAGTATCGAGGTATGATTGGTAGTTTACTTTATTTAACTGCTAGTCGTCCAGATGTAATGTTTAGTGTTTGCCTGTGTGCATATTTTCAAGCTAACCCAAAGGAATCACATCTGTCCGCAGTTAAGCGTATCTTTCGATACCTTAAGGGCACTTTTTCTGTTGGCTTGTGGTATCCCAAAACTAAGTCCATTGACCTTATTGGTTATTCGGATGCAGATTTTGCTGGATGCAAAGTTGAAAGAAAAAGTACCAGTGGCACATGTCATTTCTTAGGCAAGGCTTTAGTCTCATGGTTTAGTAAAAAGCAAAATTTTGTAGCCCTATCAACAACAGAGGCTGAGTACATCGTCGCAGGACGTTGTTGTGCTCAGATTTTGTGGATGAAATAAACCCTAGAAGACTATGATTTATTTTACATACATATTTCCATTTTCTGTGATAACACGAGCACTATTAATTTGACTAAGAATCCAGTATGTCACTCTCGTACTAAACATATCGAGATTCGACATCACTTTCTTAGAGATCATCATCAAAATGGAGATATAAACCTTGTGTACATAGATACTGAAAATCAACTAGCTGACATCTTCACTAAACCTCTAGCGGAAGATCGTTTCAATTATTTACGTCAAGAATTAGAAATTTTGGATGTCAATAATATTAATTAATTTTGTTTTATGATTATATATCATTACGCAAAAACTGCGTTAGAGACAAGCCAATAAAGAGTCTGTCTGTCACCACAACTACGGTTGAAGCGAAGCGGTAATTAAGAGTTCCCCGGTGAACCTCCGCCAGCTGGGACAGTACTCCTACAGCTAATCTGAAACAGTCGCTGTGTAACGATATTTAATCTATAAAATAAAATTAATTATGTTAATTGAAGTTGAAATAACTAATCTTTGAATTAAATATTTGAAATGAAACAATGAAAAAGAAAGGATTTCAAATCAACTATAAAGAACCCTAGGCGAATTCGGCCAGAGCTCTGACCGAATTCGGCCCGAGTTCGGTTGAGGGTGTCAGGTTATATAACCAGAACCCGAGAGCCTTTCTTCCTCATTGTTTCCAAACTACATCATAACAGCAGCAGCAACCGCGAAGAAGTCCCAAACCCTAGTTCTTCACCATCCTCTTTCTTCCAATCCAAGTGGTGAAATCAATCCAAAATTTGGATTCGTGCGGAGTTCGTCGTTCTCTTCGACATACTTTGATTTCAGGAGGTATAACTCCATATTTGTCCACTTTTCAATTAGTGCATGTTTACTTCTATTTGTACAAATGGCACCCAAATTCAATCCTTCAAAGAGGAAGAAGACGACCCCTAGTAAGGAAGGGTCATCTTCGCATCCGCATACGGATTCCCTCTTCTCGTCGGTCCAAACGAGCGACGGCACGTTCGACGGGTTTTTCTTTCAAACCCTTGACCAAGCCCTACTGTGGTATGGAGACTTCTCCATGAGATCCATATGCACAGGCTCTCCAGTCAAATGGACTGTATTTCCTGACCATCGTCATTTCTTTGAGGCATTAGGGTTACATCTTTTTGTTAAACTCTGCTTCCCTATAGCAACTAATGCTATTAGATTATTTTATTGCAATCTCATATTAAACACTTTTGATGTGAGCACTCGTGTTGGAGGTATTGATATCAATTTCGATGATGACCTCTTAGCGGAGACCCTTGGTATCTCTAACGAAGGTGAACCGCTAGTTGACATCACTGAATTTGATTTCCCCGAAGGCACGACACTCGCCAGTTTCAAAGCGGAACTCTGTGCACCTGATAGAGTATGCTCTGGAAAGTTCAAGGCTGACAACCTGAACTTATTTAACTATAAATTGCATCGCATCATCTATTCCACTCTACTTCCAAAATCTACTTCAAAGGATGATGTGACTTCTCTTGAGCTGTCCGCCATGTACCACATTCTTAAGGGGATTCCATTTTCTGTCCCTAAGACCATGATTCAGATGATGGGTCGTTGTCGTGCAAGAGATAGAAATCTCTCTTACGCGATGATTCTCCCACGCATCTTTCAGCGCTTCGATATCGATCAGTCGACTTGTACTCAAGACCTTGAGCCCAAGTTTCTTCAGTTATCTCGTCGTAGCAGGACTGTTTCAACTCCTCCTCCTGCTCCTCCTACTGCACCTCCTCCACCACCTCATCAGTATGCCATGACATTTGAGGGCATACATCAGCATTTATCTGCTTTGCACGTCTCGATGACGAACATGGCTCGCGAACGTGAGTTCCGCGACGTCACCCGTTATCAGGCGTTTGTAAATTCCTTAGCTGATCTTCGTTTCGCCCAGACTGGTCATTCAGCCGGTTCCATCCCTAGAGATCCAGCTTTCTCTGGTTATCACTGTGAGGATGAGGATGTTCATGCCTACTTCCAGTCCGGTAACGCCTATGATTGGTATCGTCCACCTCGTGACTTTATTGGTGAGTTTTATGCTGGCGCCCCTCCTCATCCTTCTGGCGCTGGTACCTCTGGAGCTGGTACTTCAGGACATGCTGGTCGAGCTGATGATGATGATGAGGATGATGATGAAAAGATGTGACTATATGATTTTGAGTGATATTTTATTGTGCACTTGGAAATGCTCCGACATTCCAAGTTATTATCAGTACTTTTTGATTATTATTAGCACTTTCTAGTTTGTTTCAGTACTCTGTTATTTTCATGGACATGTTTATTATACCTCAGTTTACGGCATTTCAGTTTATTTCAGCACTATGTTTCAGTTTCAGTTTATGATAGCACTATCTCTTATATTGCTTCATTCTTTATAACTGCCTGTGAAATTACATGCATGTGATAATTTTTTTTACAATACATGCCTGTGATATTTCTCTTTTATTTATGCCTTATTTCTTTTATATGTGTTTTCTCACTATTTGTTACTTATGTATTGATTGCGGGGGAGCTTTATCTTTTCTAATTATTTTGCTAAGTGACAAAGGGGGAGAAAAATTAAAAGATCTAACATTTTTTAAGATAATACAGGATATGAACAATTCTATTTTTTGATATTTTGAACAAGCTTAATGTTATATCATTCATAGCTTGTCAATTATCAAAATGGGGGAGATTGTTAGCCCATTGGTCATATGGTCAACCTGATTTTAATAATTGATCAAACTCTGTCTGGATACACGAAGCTAGTCGGGACATCTCGGACTCTTGGACATGATCAAGAATGGCTATCCACTGAATTCAAGACCGAAGATCTGTTTGCCTACTCGAGTCTGTAATTCCTTATGCAATATATTTTTCATTTTATTTGAGTTTAGGAATATGTTGTACACCGAGTCGTACTGGCAAATAGGCAACCCTTAAATGAGTTCAAAATATTTTTAAAATGACCTCTCAAAAAGGTTTACAAAAAGGTTTTCAAAAAGGTTTTCAAAAATCACCAAAAAGCTTTTTAAAATCCTAACTAAACCCTGACAGAACTCGGGCAGAGTTCGGCCAGAGTTCGGTTGGTGGCCGTTGTGATTTTGAATCCTTGTTACTTGGTCCTCCTGTAGTTGCAGATTTGACCGAGATTTGCTCATAGAGTTCTGCCCGAATTCTGCCCGAATTCTGTCAGAAGTCTGCCTTTGGAACACCTATAAATAGAGAAGGATTTCGATCATTTCAACTTACTCATTCACTTTCAATCTTCTCTCTATCTAAAGCATTCAGTCTTCCAAAGAGTTTTCTTGAGCTTTAAATTTCAGATCCCAAGCCAATTACAATCCTCTAGTCGATTTGCCAGTGCGGTACGGTCTAGGAGTTTCTGAGAGATTGTAATCAGAAGGCTTGATTGAAGAATACCTCTTCACATTTGAAGTTGGACAAGTTCTTCATATCAAAGCTTGCGTTGTAGAAGTTGCAAGGACTTCGTAAGAAAACTTGCGATTTTTCCAATAGTGGATTCAACTGGTAGCAAGAGTTCTACCGACTGGATTAGTCCTCAACAGAGGAAAACCAGTATACATCGCTGTCTTTGCGTTTGCTCTCTTAACTCTGCCTTTACTTTATTTTAGTTGTGATTAATATTCTGTGATTGTGCTGCTAACATTTTTTAATTAGCATTATTTCGCTGCCAACTCTATTCACCCCCCCTCTAGAGTATTACGCTTTACTATTTCGTTCATACAATTGGTATCAGAGCGGGTGTTACAGGTAAAGCAAAGGTAACAGTGTAATTATTTATTCATTTTAAATAACTGTTATATAGATCACAGCACAACACATGGCAACTGTGAAATTCATAAGTGAAGGCCAGGCCACAAATAGACCTCCACTGTTTGATAGTACGAACTATACCTATTAGAAAACACGGATGAGTTTCTTCTTGAAATCTCTTGACTTTGATTTATGGTCTATTGTTATTGATGGCTATCAAAAGCCACCTCGTATAAATGTTGATGGAGTTTTAGTAGAAAAACCCCATAGCAGATATACAGAGAAGGAAAAAAAAAAGGCCAGTCTTGACGCACGTGCTATTAACGCTCTATTTTGTGCTTTAGACAGAACTGAATTTAACATGGTGTCTATTTGCACAACGGCTAATGAAGTGTGGAAGCTACTTAAAGTCACACATGAAGGCACGACTCAAGTCAAAGAATCTAAAGTCAGCAGACTTACTCAAGAGTATGAGGTGTTCAAGATGAAGCCCAACGAAACAGTTACTCAAATGTTCGAAAGATTTTTGGATATTTTAAATCCTTTGTCCTCCCTAGGCAAAGAGTACAGTAACCATGAAAAGATTCGTAAACTCCTGCGAGCACTGGCCAAGAACTGGATTCCGAAGGCTACTGCAATCATTGAAGGGAACGAACTCACAACTATGTCCCTCGAAGTACTCATGGGTAAGCTACTCACTCATGAACTGGAGCTACAAGATTTTGAAGAGCCTGCACCAAAGGAGAAGACGATCGCTTTCAAGGCTCAGCACAGAAAAGCTGCTGAAGGTGACTCAGATAGCAGTGAATCTGATGCTGAAGATCAAGCACTCCTAGCAAGGAAATTCAAAAGATTCATGAGATATGAGAAGAGAGCCAAAGAAAACAACAGCAGCAACAACTGGTATCAAGATGATGCTGTCTGCTACTACTGCAAGAAAAAGGGACACATGAAGAAGGATTGTCCTACAAACTCATCATCAAGCAAGAAGAGCAACATGTATGAAAAAGGGAACCTGAAGAAATCAACATCTAGGAGATATGCCAACACCAGCATATGGCATGAAAGTGAAGCCAGCGACTCAGAAGACGAACAATCAGAAGACGCTGCAAACGTATGCTTTATGGCATCCGATCAGGTACCCACTGAACCTGTAGTTGATACTTATGATGACTTCACCTTTGAGCAATTAGGAGATGCCTTCAGTGACCTGATGACTGATTACAGGAAACAGCGTAGCAAGTATCAGACCTTTACGAAGGTACTCAAAGAGTACAAAGGTGAAATAGGTAGACTTACCGACCTACTAGCTGAGGTTAGAAATAATGTTAGTGAGTCTGGTGAGCTTTCTTCAACAAAGCTCTTATTACATGAGACTACCAAGTCATCTGAAGAGAAAGACAAAATTATTGACCAACTCAAGGAAGAACTTTCTATAGAAAAGAAAAGTCTTCGAAGTGCATAAATCAGAATGGAAACACTCACTTCTGATTATACTAAGTTATATGACACTTCCAAAAGATTGGAAATTAGGTTAGGAAAACAGCCTGAGCCTGCTGCTTCCTATCCTAACACGTGTCACTTACCGAAAAATCAGAACATTCCCAAACCAAACACTGTCAGACCTAACCCTATCAAACCTTTACCCCAAAAGGTTAAGCCCAAACAGGATTATAGGCATGTTTTCTTCTATACTAGAATACCTAAACCTACCAACCATGCACACCACTCAGCTTTCAACACTCGACATGCAAAATGTCATTATTGTGGCCTCATTGGTCATATTTCATCTGCATGTAGAATCAGAAAGCTTGTTGATTTAAATATTTATGCTTGGATACGAAAGGCTAACATTTCATGACCCTACAAGAAATGGGTACCAAAAGTTTCATCTGCAAACTGTTTTATAGGTGGAACACCCTTCACATGCTATAAGCAAATGGATCCTCGACAGCGGTTGCTCACGGCATATGACCGGTGACGCTACACTATTTGCAACACTGTCGAAGAAAAAGAAGGAAGGCTATGTCTCCTTCGGTAATAACTTGAAAGGGTATATTATTGGTATCGGTGATGTTGGTAAGTCTCTCTATCCTGTTATTAAAGATGTCTGTCTGGTTACCGAGTTGAAACATAATCTACTCAGCGTAAGTCATCTAGCTGATCATGGTTATAGCATCAACTTTGGCAAAGACAAATGTACTATAGTTGATAGCTCAACTGGTAGTACTATCTTTGAAGGTATCAGGGAAGAAAACATATATGTTTTCTATTTGTTGGAAGAAACTAACATTTCAGGTAGATGCTTAATGACTAAAAGCGATGAGAGTCATGTGTGGCATATGAGACTCGGTCACGCAAATATGGACACAATATCAAGATTATCCACAAAGAAGCTAGTACGCGGTTTACCGGACATTACATTCAAGAAGGATTCGGTATGCAGCCAATGTGAAAAGAACAAAGCTACCAGATCTACATTCAAGTCAGTAAACGCAGTATGTACTACTAGACCTCTAAAATTGCTTCATATGGACTTATTTGGTCCTAGCAGAGTTGCTAGCCTCGGAGGTAAGCTTTATGCTTTCGTAATTGTAGATGATTTCTCTAGATACACGTGGGTATACTTCTTGACACGCAGAATGATGCATTATCCGAATTTGTCGCATTTTACAAGAAAGTTTAGAATGAAAAAGGTTACATGATCACTCAAATCAGAAGCGATCATGGAGGCAAATTCGAGAATGCAGAGTTTGAGCATTTTTGTGACACATACGGTTTTGTACACGAGTTCTCCTGCCCTAGGACTCCACAACAAAATAGAGTTGTGGAACGTAAGAACAGAACTCTATCCGAAATGGCCAGTGTGATGTTAAACCAGTTTAGTCTACCCAAATATTTCTGGGCTGAAGCTATCAATACCGCTTGCTTTGTTCTCAATAGAGTTCTAATTCGACCCAAATCGAAGAAGACTCCATTTGAGTTATGGTTTGATAGAATTCCATCTGTTTCATATTTTAGAATATTTGGTTGTAAATGTTTTATTCTTAATACAAAAGACAATTTGGAAAAGTTTGACGAAAAGGCCGATGAAGATATATTTTTAGGTTATGCGGCCAAGAGCAAAGGATACAAAGTCTTCAACAAACGAACTATGATCATCGAAGAGTCAATCAACGTCACTTTTGATGAACTAAATCAGATGACGATCGATGACAATGACGAAGATCCAACTGTACCAAGCTCAACAACAGCTGATTCTCAACCAAGCTCGGTACTAGCTGATCCTCCTAGAGAAGATCTAGGAACCAGCTACCTTCAGAGTCTGCCGAAAAGATTAAAATTTACAGCTGATCATCCAAAGGATTTAGTAATTGGTGACATTACCAAAGGAGTAAGTACTCGTACATCTAGTAGAGATATTATTTCTAGTGTTGCATTTATTTCACAGCTAGAACCCAAATCAATTGATGAAGCATGTAGTGATAGTTTTTGGATAGATGCTATGCAAGAGGAATTAAACCAATTTGAACGGAATCAAGTTTGGGAACTTGTTCCCAAGCCTACTGATCGTCCGGTCATTGGCACCCGTTGGGTATTCCGAAATAAACTTAATGAGGATGGTTTAGTGACTCGTAATAAGGCTCGACTCGTAGCTCAAGGATACAATCAAGAAGAATGTATCGACTACGATGAGACTTATGCCCCAGTTGCGAGATTAGAATCCATTCGCATGTTATGTGCATTTGCATGTTTTCATGATTTCAAACTATTTCAAATGGATGTCAAGAGTGCTTTTTTAAATGGTTTTATAAATGAAGAAGTTTTTGTAGCACAGCCTCCAGGTTTCACGGATTTCAAAAACCCTGATCATGTTTTCAAGTTGAAGAAAGCCTTTGACGATTTAAAACAAGCCCCTCGTGCTTGGTATGATCGACTAAGCTCTTTTCTACTTGACAACGGTTTTTCAAAAGCCAAGGTTGACACTACACTATTTATTAAGTCTTTTAATGGCAAACTTCTTTTAATTCAAATCTATGTTGATGATATTATATTTGAATCTACTGATGAATCTCTGTGTCAAGAATTTTCTAAGTGTATGCAGAATGAGTTTGAGATGAGCATGATGGGAGAGCTGAAATTCTTTCTCGGATTACAAATCAAACAAATTGATAATGGGACATTTATAAATCAAGCCAACTACACAAAAGACTTGCTAAAGAAGTTTGATCTGGACAATGTCAAACTTATTGGCACTCCAATAGAAACTTCAACAAAGCTTGATTCAGATGAACAAGGCAAGCAAGTCGACACACGTAAGTATCGAGGTATGATTGGTAGTTTACTTTATTTAACTGCTAGTTGTCCAGATATAATGTTTAGTGTTTGCCTGTGTGCACGTTTTCAAGCTAACACAAAGGAATCACATTTGTCCGCAGTTAAGCGTATCTTTCGATACCTTAAGGGCACTTCTTCTGTTGGCTTGTGGTATCCCAAAACTAAGTCCTTTGACCTTATTGGTTATTCGGATGCAGATTTTGCTGGATGCAAAGTTGATAGAAAAAGTACCAGTGGCACATGTCATTTCTTAGGCAAGGCTTTAGTCTCATGGTTTAGTAAAAAGCAAAATTCTGTAGCCCTATCAACAACAGAGGCTGAGTACATCGCCGCAGGACGTTGTTGTGCTCAGATTTTGTGGATGAAACAAACCCTAGGAGACTATAATTTATTTTACACACATATTCCCATTTTCTGTGATAACACGAGCACTATTAATTTGAATAAGAATCCAGTATGTCACTCTCGTACTAAACATATCGAGATTCGACATCACTTTCTTAGAGATCATCATCAAAATGGAGATATAAACCTTGTGTACATAGATACTGAAAATCAACTAGCTGACATCTTCACTAATCCTCTAGCGGAAGATCGTTTCAATTATTTACGTCGAGAATTAGGAATTTTGGACGTCAATATTATTAATTAATTTTGTTTTATGATTATATATCATTACGCAAAAACTGTATTAGAGACAAGCCAATAAAGAGTCTGTCTGTCACCACAACTACGGTTGAAGCGAAGCGGTACTTAAGAGTTCTCCGGTAAACCTCCGCCAGCTGGGACAGTACTCCTACAGCTAATCTAAAACAGTCGCTGTGTAACGACATTTAATCTATAAAATAAAATTAATTATGTTAATTGAAGTTGAAATGACTAATCTTTGAATTAAATATTTGAAATGAGACAATGAAAAAGAAAGGATTTCAAATCAACTATAAAGAACCCGAGGCGAATTCGGCCAGAGCTCTGACCGAATTCGGCCCGAGTTCGGTTGAGGGTGTCAGGTTATATAACCAGAACCCGGGAGCCTTTCTTCCTCATTATTTCCAAACAACATCATAACAGCAGCAGCAGCCGCGAAGGAGCCCTAAACCCTAGTTCTTCACCACCCTCTTTCTTCCAATCCAAGTGGTGAAATCAATCCAAATTTTGGATTCGTGCGGAGTTCGTCGTTCTCTTCGACATACTTTGATTTTGGGAGGTATAACTCCATCTTTGTCCACTTTTCAATTAGTGCATATTTACTTCTATTTGCACAAATGGCACCTAAATTCAATCCTTCAAAGAGGAAGAAGACGACCCCCAGTGAGGAAGGGTCATCTTCGCATCCGCATACGGATTCCCTCTTCTCGCCGGTCTAAACGAGCGACTACGCGTTCGACGAGTTTTTCTTTCAAACCGTAGACCAAGCCCTATTGTGGTATGGAGACTTCTCCATGAGATCCATATGCACAGGCTCTCCAGTCAAATGGACTGTATTTCCTGATCATCGTCATTTCTTTGAGGCATTAGGGTTACATCTTTTTGTTAAACTCTACTTTCCTATAGCAACTAATGCCATTAGATTATTTTATTGCAATCTCATATTAAACACTTTTGATGTGAGCATTCGTGTTGGAGGTATTGATATCAATTTCGATGATGACCTCTTAGCGGAGACCCTTGGTATCCCTAACGAAGGTGAACCGCTAGTTGACATCACTGAATTTGATTTCCCCGAAGGCACGACACTCGCCAGTTTCAAAGCGGAACTCTGTGCACCTGATAGAGTACGCTCTGGAAAGTTCAAGGCTGACAACCTGAACTTGTTTAACTATGAATTGCATCACATCATCTATTCTACTCTACTTCTAAAATCCACTTCAAAGGATGATGTGACTTCTCTTGAGCTGTCCGCCATGTACCACATTCTTAAGGGGATTCTATTTTTTGCCCCTAAGGCCATGATTCAGATGATGGGTCGTTATCGTGCAAGAGATAGAAATCTCTCTTACGCGATGATTCTCCCATGCATCTTTCAGCACTTCGATATCGATCTGTCGACTTGTACTCAGGACCCTGAGCCCAAGTTTCTTTAGTTATCTCATCGTAGCAGGACAGTTTCAGCTTCTCCTCAGGCTCCTCCTACTGCACCTCCTCCACCACCTCATCAGTATGCCATGATATTTGAGGGCATATATCAGCATTTATCTGCTTTGCACGTCTCGATGACGAACATGGCTCGCGAACGTGAGTTCTGCGACGTCATCCGTTATCAGGCGCTTGCAAATTCCTTAGCTGATCTTCGTTTCGCCCAGACTGGTCATTCAGCCGGTTCTATCCCTAGAGATCCAGCTTTCTCTGGTTACCGCTATGAGGATGAGGATGTTCATGTCTACTTCCAGCCCGGTAACGCCTATGATTGGTACCGTCCACCTCGTGACTTTGTTGGTGAGTTCTATGCTGGCACCCCTCCTCATCTTTCTGGCGCTGGTACCTCTGGAGCTGGTCCTTCATGAGACATGCTGGTCGAGCTGATGATGATGATGAGGATGATGATGAGGAGATGTGAATATATGATTTTGAGTGATATTTTATTGTGCACTTGGAAATGCTCTGACATTCCAAGTTATTATCAGTACTTTTTGATCATTATTAGCACTTTCTAGTTTGCTTCAGTACTCTGTTATTTTCATGGACATGTTTATTATGCCTCAGTTTATGGCATTCCAGTTTATTTCAGCACTATGTTTCAGTTTCAGTTTATGATAGCACTATCTCTTATATTGCTTCATTCTTTATAACTGCCTGTGAAATTACATGCCTATGATGATTTTTTTTACAATACATGCCTGTGATATTTCTCTTTTATTTCCCTTATTTCTTTTATATGTGTTTTCTCACTATTTGTTACTTATGCATTGATTGCGGAGGAGCTTTATCTTTTGCAATTATTTTGCTAAGTGACAAAGGGGGAGAAAAATTAAAAGATCTAACATTTTTTTGAGATAATACAGGATATGAAAAATTCTATTTTTTGATATTTTGAACAAGCTTAATGTTATATCATTCATAGTTTGTCAATTATCAAAATGGAGGAGATTGTTGGCCCATTGGTCATATGGTCAAACTGATTTTAATAATTGATCAAACTCTGTCTGGATACACGAAGCTAGTCGGGACATCTCGGACTCTTGGACATGATCAAGAATGGCTATCCACTGAATTCAAGACCGAAGATCTGTTTGCCTACTCGAGTCTGTAATTCCTTATGCAATATATTTTTTATTTTATTTGAGTCTAGAAATATGTTGTACACCGAGTCGTACTGGCAAATAGGCTACCCTTAAATAAGTTCAAAATGTTTTTAAAATGACCTCTCAAAAAGGTTTACAAAAAGGTTTACAAAAAGGTTTTCAAAAAGGTTTTCAAAAATCACCAAAAAGCTTTTTAAAACCCTAACTAAACCCTTACAGAACTCGGGCCGAGTTCGGCCAGAGTTCGGTTGGTGGCCGTTGTGATTTTGAATCCTTGTTACTTGGTCCTCCTGCAGTTGCGGATTTGACCGAGATTTGCTCATAGAGTTCTGTCCAAATTTTGCCCAAATTCTGTCAGAAGTCTGCCTTTGGAACACCTATAAATAGAGAAGAATTTCGATCATTTCAACTCACTCATTCACTTTCAATCTTCTCTCTATCTAAAGCATTCAGTCTTCCAAAGAGTTTTCTTGAGCTTTAAATTTCAGATCCCAAGCCAATTACAATCCTCTAGTCGATTTGCCAGTGCGGTACGGTCTAGAAGTTTCTTAGAGATTGTAATCAGAAGGTTTGATTGAAGAATACCTCTTCACATTTGAAGATGGACGAGTTCTTCGTATCAAAGCTCGCGTTGTAGAAGTTGTAAGGACTTCGTAAGAAAACTTATAGTTTTTCCAATAGTGGATTCAACTGGTAGCAAGAGTTGTACCGACTGGATTAGTCCTCAACAGAGGGAAACCAATATACATCGCTGTCTTTGCGTTTGCTCTCTTAACTCTGCCTTTACTTTATTTTAGTTGTGATTAATATTCTGTGATTGTGCTGCTAACATTTTTTTAATTAGCATTATTCCGCTGCCAACTCTATTCACCCCCCCTCTAGATTATTACGCTTTACTATTTCGTTCTTACACAAATATATTCCAATAATTCAGTATCCAATCATCCATCTTTGAAACTCAATTTTTATTTCAGAATATAATATTCCAAATTTCTTTGTATTACGTGCACATTATAACTATATTAATTAAATAACAGGTTTGGAAGGATGTTGATGGTGTTTTGACGTGTGACCCTAACATTTGTCCAAATGCAAATCCTGTACCATATTTGACATTTGATGAGGCAGCTAAACTTGCCTACTTTGGTGGACAGGTATGCATATATCCTGATATAGATGTTGGCAATCCTAAAGGTCATAAAACTTCGGAAATAGTATTACGTAATACTCACTAAGAGACTAAGAGTTACGGTTGGTATTGTACCAGTTCCATAAAGTTTGCATTTTTCTTATGAATCATAGTTTTAGCTATCTTGGTAGAACTTGAGGGGTATGGCACTGGAAGTGAAGAGGCAGTTTGGCCTATGGCCTGGAAGGCTAAAGAGTAGTAGGGGAGGCTCTGCCCAGAGCTTTCGAGAGGGAAATGAGAGGTGTAGACAATAACGTTAGGGTGTTAGGGAGTGAACAGGTATGTATCAGTGGTGGTATCAGGGATTTTGGTATCAGTAAGAGTATGAGGGTGTCTTGTGTGTCAAAACCTGGAAATAGATAAGAGTGCTTGACTGTATTCAAAAGTCTGATAGAAAGAACAGGAGGCACAAGATGCTTGGTTGGTTTAAGCTAAGGGTGAGTAGTCTTTACTGCTAATAGTAAACTGAACTTGACTGTATTCAAAAGTCTTTTTTCAAGTAGCATTCACAGTTGTCATGAATTTTGTGATTTGTAACCCCCCTTCTACCCATGTTTGCTAGTTCTGGACTTGAAACATTCTAAGCTTTTCTAATTTTTTTTATTCAAATGGTACAAGTACTGTAAAACTTTGTTTTGTAGAACTTTATGAATGTGGTGCTCTTCAATATGTCTACTTTTCAGGTGATGGTACGTATCTCTGTAGCATTATCTGAAGTTATTTTGGAGCTTTGTAGGGTTTACTTTTTGCAGTGCTGTATAATTACTTTTTGTAGTGCTCCTTGTTATAGATGCAGTGGTGGAACTGTAGCTAACTAGTATTAATTTTCCTTCTCAGGTGCACATGAAGATGCAACTATTATTGCAGTGGTGGGATTTGCTACACGTGATGTTGACAGTTTTGATGTGCTCAAGTTGAAGCCAAAGTAGTTACTTGTTTTGAGGATCCATTTAAGTAGTAGTTGTAAATATATGTATTTGGATACCCTATTTTGAGATAATATAGTGAAGATGGTGATATAACATTTCGATGTTTCTTGTGAATATAGTTCAAAGTTATTGTTTTAAAATTGAATTGAGAAGTTTTTGGAAATTAATATATAATGTGCAGTATTAAGCGTGATAAATGTGATGAGTTCAGTAATATTGAGTGTTATAAATGTGCTGCATTGAGCCTATACATATTATCTATTCATGACGTTTTAAAATTGTTCTGAATTGTGTACTATATATTAACTATTCATGACACTTTTATAGAAACTATTCATGACGGTTATTTTATGACGCTTTTAAAAAATATTTATAATACCCGTTTTCATAACGGTTGCTGTGAAAAAAAAGCGTCATGGTTCGTCATTAATGACGTTTTTTAGCCGTCATTAAAAGGGTTTTTTGTTGTAGTGAACTAAGTTGACTGTGCAACACATGGTTGAACTTGAGGAGAAGATTATCTTAACAATTTGCATGTTGGAGAAAATATTTCCTCCTAGCTTCTTCGACAACATGGAGCATCTACCGATTCATCTAGCATACGAAGCCCATGTCGGTGTATCTGTTCATTATCGATGGATGTACCCATTTGAAAGGTACATAAAAATTGACATAATTTAAGTTAAATTTCAGTAGGTTTTAAAATTCATTCTTAATTCTCAAGATAATTTGTCTCTCTAGATACCTACACCATATAAAGAATAAAGTTGGCAACAAGGCACATATAGAGGCTTCGATATGCGAAGCATATCTTATCGAAGATGTGTCAAACTTATGCTCCATTTATTTCGATACTCATGTTAAGACAAATCGAAATAGACCTCAAAAAAAATGACAAGGACGTTGAGGATGGAGGTATATTCAATGTAAGGGACAAGCCTGTTGGGGCTAGTAAAAATGGTGGTTAACTGACGACGAGTATGATGTCGCTCACCGATATGTCTTGTTAAACTGTGACATACAAGAAGTGTGAGATTTGGAGAAGTAAGTCAGTACACTTGCACTCGTTATAATCTCTAATTTGATGAAGTAAGTGACTACACTTATATATTCTTATTCTCTCTAACAGTGTATTTAGAGATGAAGTCAAAATAAGGACATCCGATATTACCGATGAGGGACTTCAAAGAGAGGTTGATTGTACATTTCCATCATGGTTCGCAAATACGTAAGTAACTAAGATTATAACTGAGATTATAAATATATAATCTAAAATATTTAAATTATAAATATTTGTTTACATGTTTTATTGCCTGAAACAACACTCACTAATGAGAGTATTCGTTATCTGGCATTGGAACCGAAGAAGCAAACAAAGACTTGGCCAGGATATATCGTTAATGGCTTCAGGTTTAAGGCAACTCAGAATGCTATAAATGTCAAATTTATCAATGACGACATCAGTACCAAGGATTTCGGTATTTGTATAAGAGGCACCATCTATGATGACGAGCCGGACTTTGACTATTATGGAGTGCTTCGGGATATTGTAGATTTACAATATACTAGCCTATATGATATTCATATTGTGATGTTCAAATGTGAGTGGTTCGATATGACACCAAATATCGGTTGGAGAATCGATAAACAATTTAGATTTTTCGATATAAATCATCGCTGGAGGTATAGAGGGTCCGATACATTTGCGATAGCAAGCCAGGCTGTTCAAGTCTACTATACAAGATACCCAAGGCGTCGAAGAGATCGATTTGACTGGTAGGCAGTATGCAAGATTAAATCTAGAAATACATTCAACGTTGGAGACCCAGGATTCCAAGAGGATCAGATCGAAAAGTCTCAATACTTGGGATAACAGTCGGATACAATGGATGTTAAAGATATTGTTGAGAAAAATAGAGGGGAGGAAGAGGTTGATACAGAAGACTTAGCTGTCAACCAGGGAAGAAAGAGGCATCTTGTCCCAAATATTGAGGCAAAAGAAGAAAAAGACGAAGAAGAAGAAAGAGAAGAAGAAGAAGAAGAAGAAGAAGAAGAATTTGATGGGGATGAGGTTACAGATGAAATCGATAATAAGAATAAGGATGAGGATGAGGATGAGGATGATGATGAAGATGAGGCCGAGGATGAGAACGAAGACGATGACGATGATTAGGTTAAATATTGTTGTATATTAAAAATACTTCTAATTACGTGAATTAAGTTTGACCTCATAAAAGCAATTACGTGAATTCATGTTTTTTTCGTTCGATCATTTACTTATTGTATGATTTTTTTGCAGATGGCACTCCTAGTCTTTTTCGTCGCGGCGGCACTCCTCTTCCTGCTGGTGGTATGTATATTTTAGTTTAGAATTTTATATTCATTTACACTTCTATATTGTTAATTATGTTTATGTGTTCTATTTACAGGTCACGATGGCTGGCCGTGGTCGTGCTGCTGGTGGTGGTCGTGGTGGTGGTGGTGGTGGTAGTGGTCGTGGTGGTGCTGGTGGTCGTGGTTGCATTCAATCTCCCCAGAATGTGACCCCATCCAGTGAACCCGACCCGGAGAGTACCCCGGGCACAGACGAATCCCGCCGTTGATCGACAACTTCATCGAGGCACGAGTCCGGATCTGTTAGCGGATTCGTTCCGCTATCGGACCCACCAGCAGATACACCAGTGGATCGACCAGTAGATCCACCAGTTACTGCATAGTGGGCCCCGGAGTATCCCTATACTCGGTTCCATCCGGTTACTAGGAAGTACATGCACGGACCCGCAGATCCTCCGACGGCACCAGAGAGGCCGAGAGGCGGGTTCCGACGAGAGCTGTAGCCCGCGGGGACCTCGTAAGTAAATTTATGATAATTTATTAAATTTCTTTCATTTTTTCAAGTTAATAATCCAGTCGTTGCTTCTTCCTAGGTTTTTTCCGTTTAATGTTGCCAGGGCTCTTGGAGAAATTATCAGGGCTAACTTCCACGGTCCTTACCTCAACTTTTTGTCGGTGCCCCCAAACTTGAAGTACGTCTGGCTCGACGAGTTGAGGGTATATATCTATATCTTCTGGTTAATTATTAGCTACTCTTTAATCAACAATTTTTTAAATTACGTGATAATTGAATTTGTATGTTAGACGACGTTCTGGTGGCCCCCCAATCGCGAGGAAGCGATCTGCAGGACCTACAGAAGTGCTGGCTCGATGAAGATACGGGATATGATTCATGACCTGAAAATGTGGCTGACGAGACCGAATTGGATCCGGCAGGACTATTATGAGGAGCTCTTAGATATGATGGATACTCCTACCTACAAGGAGAAATCGGAGAAGGCGAAGGCAAACTGACGGGCCACGGGGCTTCATACGGGGGGATCAAGGCCCCACGCAGCGGCACTTGCAGATCTGGTGAGATACCACAATTTTATTTTACTATCGAATTCGGTATTATTAATATACGGAGTTAATTAAATTCTACGAAAAATTCGTATGCAGACCCAACGGCGGTGAAGGAGGGAAGGGCTCCAGAATTGGTCACCATGTACGATGTGTTCCAGCATACGCACAAGAGGCGGAAGGACGGGACCTTCATCGATGATAGGGCCAAGGAGACCAATGTAAGTACTTACGTTTATGATATTTACGTTAGAATTAAAAGTATTCGGAATATAACTTAGATAAACTTAGGATTCACACTATAACTTAGTGAAACATAGGATTTAGATTACAACTTAGGAAAATTATATAGTATAAAGATATTCATTTGATAGGCTGCGTATCGTGAGGCCCTTAGTTGTGCTCAGTCAACTGCTTCCGAGGATGTCGGTGAAATAACGTTCGCCCGGACGCCCTCTTCTATGGCCGCTCGCAACGACTTGTTCTTAGATACCGTCGACGGCTTTAAGAAAGGGCGCCTGTACGGCGTCGACTCCCTAGGGAAGTTGCACATGGCGACTCAGAGATTTCCACCGTGTAACACCTAGTTTTCCAGATGAGGATAATTTTGAAATTTTGTAATTATAATTATTATTTATTGATATTTAAATCATGATATGATTTTTGGTGATTTTTTTAATCATTTTAAAACTATTTTAAATCATGACTTATGATTTTGGTATTTTGATAGTGTAACCGTAGAGACTGTCTACCCTAGAGCCTAGCCATGTGATTAGGGTACTTCATTATTTTTAGCTTGAGGGTATTTTGGGCCTTTTTGAATTAATTGATTTTATTATATATTTATTTGGAATTTAATATAAATAATGGGGTGGTGTGATTTTAATATCATTTAATTGATTGCCTTGTGTTGTATTTCGCCTAACCTAGATTGACCTAACCTAGATTAGTCATACCTAGACTTAGCTAGCCATGGTTAGTGATGGTTAGTAATGATTAGTTTTGATTTAGTCATGATAGTTAGAGTTAACTAGGTTGCATTTAAGTCATGTGTGAAACCTAGACTCTAGGCCATTGAATAGGCTAGATGGAATGAGAGCCATAAGATTCATCCCAAAACCCTAACCCTAGCATTTATGACCAGCCTAGGGATCCCCCCAACACTATAAAATCTCTCTCAAAGTTTGTGCCTCATTTTTATTCATTCCTTCATTTTTCTAAGGAAATGTTTGTTCTCCATTGAAACTTCTTCATAGTTTATTCAATAGTAGTCCATTTTCATTGCAACTTCTTCCACAGTGATCTAAATTTCCTTCCCCTACTGTTTATGGAGGTCATTCTCAAGTTTGGGACAATTTGGAGCTTTGGGGTTAGCATGAAGGATCCCCCATTTTGAAGCTTCTTTAGAAGAAGAACACCAATAGGTAACTTCTCATTCTCTCCATAAAATTCAAGTTTTCTTGCATATTTGGACAGCCCTAGGAGTCCCCTAACTGTAGGAATTAGTTTCGTGTCTTGGTGGACCCATTTCGTGTCCGTATCGGACACATATCCAATAGGATACCTAAGTGTTTGTAGAAATGCCTCTAAAGAATTTATTTTGTTGTTTTAGAAATCTGTTTGAATAGGATTGTAGATCTAGGGTTGCTCTGTGATTTTTGTGTGGACACTTGGGTGTTTCGTGTCGTGTCGTGTCCACACGAGGGACACGAACATGCTGGATCTGGACTGTTTCAGTCCTCTGCTACTCGGGGCCCCGTGCTCAGCGTACAGGCCACGTGGCAGGCTGTGCTTGGACTGAGAGGAGGGGGCAGTGTCTGCGAACCTGTCCCCCAAGCCTCGTGTCCAGCGGCGTCGTGTTGGATACGCCAGGACTCGCGTACGGGTCTTACACGTGTGCACGTGCAGTCTGAATCGTGTTCTGATACGCGAGTCGTGTCCACTCTGGACACGACGTGGTCGTATCGTGTTGTGTCGTATGGGTAGCCTGATACGTGGGCTACACGTGGGCATGACCACGAGACCCCACGTGTCGTGTGTCGTGTCCTACACGTTTGTGCACGCGTGTACGACACTGTGCAACACTGGGTGCACCCCATGTGTTTGCAACGTGTTGGACACGCATGTGTCGTATTTTCTGGACACGAAATGGCTCTCAAGATATGTGTGTATGTGTGACACTATTTACCAACTCTTGTTTGTGATTTTGTGATTAATTTAGGATCGAATTCCTCGATTCCCATTGTAGACTGATACTCCCTAAATTGTGCACTGTTCTTCAAATTTTTATTATATTTTACTGATGTTAACACTGTTAAATGTTAGATTTAGACTCATCACAGATTGCATGTTTAACTATGCTTTTATAGCTGCACACTTGAATTGAAGGTTTAATTGGGTTTCCTAGTTCAAATTGGTTTTGGTTCGATTCTCTGATACCATGCTCTGCGTGTTGATTTCTGGGATCCAAGTTATGTTAAAACTGATTAGTTAGATGTTTCATGTATGTACACATGTCTGTGTGTATCTGATAACCTGAGAATTAGGTAGGCTACCTGGGAATCAATCGTATTTGCTTTTTATCTTATTTTTCTGATATTTTATAAGTTTTAAGTTATCAATTTAATGTTAGGTAATACTGTAACATTTGAACATGCTTAATTGCCTGTGGTGTACTGCTATACTCTTCTATCCATCTACATTACACATGCACACTACTGCTACACCGATTTATGAAACACATGTAAACAAGACTCTGATAACCTGAGAACCTATGTACTGCTATTTAGAAACTTTTACTGATTTCTCCACACACAAGCTGCCATTGGGTTCCTGTTCCTATTTAACTGATATTCAAATTGGTTTATGATGAACTTGGTTCAGGATTTACTGTCTGTGATGATGTTTTAATTATAGGATGATTCGAGTTCTCATTGTTTGATTTCAAAGTTGGTTTGGTTGGTTTCATGTTTCTTATTTTTTCAATTAATATTGATTCAGTTACTGGTTGATAAATTGATACCAGGAAATTGGTTACTTGACATTCATATATTGAGTTTTGGGTTGTGAAGGGGATTTGGTATGTGTGGCTTCGAAATACCGAACTGTATTGGAATGGTTAATTCCTTAACCTGAGAAGTAATCTCTGAAACTTGAGATTTTACCCTACTTTAACTTTCATGAATGTTGAATGCAATATAATAGTTTTTTTTTCAGTTTTCCTTAACCTGAACTAAATTCCTATAACCTGAGAAGATTTCATTTCCCTGTTTTTCCATACCTCATTGTTTTGATAGCTTACTGTTCATTGCTACACAGGTTGCCATTCACTGAAATTCCTTCTTCTAACATGTCACTTTACTGCTAGACATGCACATGGTTCACTAATTTTTCCCCATGCCATGTATCACACACTTTAGCTATAACACTCGCTGTTTCCAGAATTCACCTTCACTGTTTACCTTCCTATTCCTGTTTATTCACAAGTTCTTGATATCACTCTAACACACAATATCATGTATTCCTGCTAACACACTGATTTCTGATTTCCCTCACATGAATCACAGTCACATACACACACATCACATGTTATCTTTTCCCCCTCTATGAAATACATGTATATATTCTATATAGGTATGCCTATAGCTATATAACATGCCTAATCTAATGTGATGTGTGAATGGTAGAGTAGGATATGGAATTTCTATATGTGTAGTAACTAATGATTAGGCAATTCCTTGGTATATGTGAATAGTGATATATATATACATATATTCTATATATGGTATTTCGCTTTTGGTGTGTTGTTAGACTAGATAGACTTGTTTAGTCTTGATTAGGCCTAGAATAGACTAGTTAGACTAGTTTAGACTTATTAGACCTAGTTTGACCTAGTTGACCTAGTTTGACTAGTGTAGTTGACTAGAGTTGACCAAGCGTTGACCTTAGTCTAGTTTGACCTAGACAGCATACAGATGCATTGTAGATTACTATTATCATCCCATGTATACATCTTGACTTGTGTTGCTCTAACTATGAGTCAGGTACCTCATCTCGGACAGTATATTTACTTCAGACATTCAGATACGAGGCGAGTATATTCTCTGACCGTTTCATACTTGTCTGGATTTATATTCTTGCTCTAGATTATTGTACTTGATGCTGACACGATCATTATCACGGATTGGTACTATATGGATCTTCTTCTGAGATGTTATCTCCTTGTATTCACTAAATACATATTATGATGTGCGTTTCACTTACATATTATATTTATTGAATACCCTTATCATTGTACACTCATTGTGCATATTGTACTCTCATTATCACATTGAGCCATTGTACAAGCCATTGTACAAGCCACTATACAAGCCATTGTATAAGGTAACGTAACTGAATTAGATCCTTGTGTATTGATTGGGGAGGAAGAGTAGAAATGGTTATGTGATCAATCCTGTTGTATAAGAAATTGTATATGTCCATTGTATACCCACGTACAAAGGAGTCCCATTTTATTGTATAACCTAACCCATTTACATAACCATATTGAGCTCTAAATCACATATTGCTTACAGTTCTTACATATCATATATAGATATTTCCCATTATCAAATCTCTGCTGTTTTTAGATACATTCTTCTTTCAGCGTTTCCTGTACCTTACTCTATTGCATGCTTTATATTTCTTAACATGATATGAACTGCATGAGATGTTTTGTCCTCGCTCCCGTCCTGACTGGACCTGTTGAAAATTTTATAGAGAATGATGAGGAACCCTGCACCCTTACTTGGAGCTTGCCTAGTTGACACTCACGACCTGGACCCCTGGGGAGGTTCAGGCAGCTGCTCAGGATGATACATTGTATAGTGTAGATAGCTTAGACTGTTCCTTCTTTTCATGTTTAACCGTTGTCTTTATTTTCAGAGTTGTATATTTTAGAGATGATGAGACTTTGTTATTTCATTATGTTGTACCTCAGTTGAGGATTTCTTATATCTTTCCATCATGCTACATTCTACCTTAGATTGTGATTGAGTTGTACCTCTATGTTGGCCTCCTTTTGGAGAGTATATTTCATGTTATGTAGTTATAGTTCATGACCTAGAACAGCGTTCTACCGCCGATACTGCGGCGTAGGCTGGGCGCTGTTACGTACTCGTACCCTCCCGGTGGGTGCGGGTCGTGACACGTTTTTAGTGGTGGCCCATGCAGGTCGAGTTTATGTAGTGGTATTCGAACTAGAGTATCACTACAGCCTGCAGTAGGATTAGGATATTTTGGAGTTACTCAATCACATTAGGAAAAACTCTTAATCAGATTCCTTTTGTCTAAAATTGTTGCTTACTGACTTCCCTTGAGTATAAACTGCCCTCCTTTGAATTTTCGATTCATTCTCAGAAATTGCTTCTCGTTTTGATCTATTTTCATGATGGTTATGAAGACACGATCTCATCGCTTCGGTTCGGGGGATACTATCGAGAGGCTGTCCACCTCTCGTCCTGTTCATCAGGGCCTCGAGACCGCAGCTCCTGTTGTGCCAACTCAGGTTGGCATTTCTGTTACATTGGAGGTGCACCTCTGTCTGTACAGAGACTTTTTCTCGTTATTTCTGATTCTCTCAGCAGCAGCGGTTCATGCAGCATCAGCAGCAGACCAGGGGAAACCAGCAGGGCGAGCTATCGTCATGACAGTCAAGGATGCACAGACCATTGGAGATCTTGCTGCAAGTTTCGTTCTTCTTGATTCCATTCCCGAAATTGTCTTTTATAACTACCTTGAAATCCGGTTCCATCTGTTCCTTGTTGATTGATTAATTTTGTTATGTTGCTCTTTTGTTATGTTTGTCTTTTTTCCCCTGAGAAAATTATATGGGCTAGGTCACCTAAATCATGGGATCTAGAATCTTCGATAATTGTGATAGTTGGCATAGTGAGGACACGTAGTCAGACTTTGGATGTATTTCTCGGGTATGGGAATTTAAGGTTTTCGCTGTCGCATGCGGCAATACGGAAATTTTAAATACCATGAACCTAGAGGTACGTACCTTAGTCAAGGACTCCGTGATTATCGTAGCCTTGCTCACTAGAATGATGAAGACTCTAGACAACATAATTTTTGGACAGACGCATATGATTAACAGATTGTATCTTGAGAAGGTTTTAAACATCATACCCTTTTGATTGTTATAAATGACTTAGGAGTAGGGATATTTAGTTTGTAGAGCTTGTTCATAGGTAGTTCCTTCATAGTATAATAATATGGTGACTTGTAGAGTGTCTGTATCCTAGAGGTGATAGTTAGCATTGGTGCTAGAATAGTAACCCATTGCAGATAATTCTCCTGTTATCTACAATACCAACCAGTTTACACATATAGGATGTTAGTATGCCATACAACCTTGATGACCCAGTGACCAGAGCCTGTCCTTGAGTATAGTTGTACTTCACCTAAGACTGAGAGGCCTATATACATATAGATTGCAGATGATATACTTAGGATATAGGTGATGGGTTGTTGTTCTTGAGCTTATGTATATGTAGTATTTGTGATTGGTGTGCTTGGCTTGTGGGTATTTGGTTATGGGTGACTTGATAGGATTTGGAAGGTTAAGACCTAGCCTATTATATAGTTTCTCTTTTTGCTAAATTCTGGTTGCCAACACTTAGGTAGCTAGCATAGGCAAAATCCTAGGAAGTTGACCAGCTGATGACCAAGTACTAGGATGTTGAGAAATTGACTAGTGATTGACCCTTTTTCTATGTTTGACCTAGAAGGGGTGCGATCATCTTAATTTCGAGGACGAAATTTTTATAAGGAGGGTAGGATTGTAACACCCAGTTTTCTAGATGAGAGTAATTTTAAAATTTTGTAATTATAATTATTATTTATTGATATTTAAATCATGATATGATTTTTGGTGATTTTTTTAATCATTTTAAAACTATTTTAAATCATGACTTATGATTTTGGTGTTTTGATAGTGTAACCGTAGAGACTGTCTACCCTAGAGCCTAGCCATGTGATTAGGGTACTTTATTATTTTTAGCTTGAGGGTATTTTGGGCCTTTTTGAATTAATTGATTTTATTATATATTTATTTGGAATTTAATATAAATAAAGGGGTGGTATGATTTTAATATCATTTAATTGATTGCCTTGTGTTGTGTTTAGCCTAACCTAGATTGACCTAACCTAGATTAGTCATACCTAGACTTAGCAAGCCATGGTTAGTGATGGTTAGTAATGATTAGTTTTAATTTAGTCATGATAGCTAGAGTTAACTAGGTTGCATTTAAGTCATGTGTGAAACCTAGACTCTAGGCCAATGAATAGGCTAGATGGAATGAGAGCCATTAGATTCATCCCAAAACCCTAACCCTAGCATTTATGACCAGCCTAGGGATCTCCCCCCCCAACATTATAAAATCCATCTCAAAGTTTGTGCCTCCTTTTTATTCATTCCTTCATTTTTCTAAGAAAAGGTTTGTTCTCCATTGAAACTTCTTCATAGTTTATTCAATAGCAGTCCATTTTCATTACAACTTCTTCCATAGTGATCTAAATTTCCTTCCCCTACTGTTTATGGAGGTCATTCTCAAGTTTGGGACAATTTGGAGCTTTGGGGTTAGCATGAAGGATCCTCCATTTTGAAGCTTCTTTAGGAGAAGAACACCAATAGGTAACTTCTCATTCTCTTCATGAAATTCCAGTTTTCTTACATATTTGGACAGCCCTAGGAGTCCCCTAACTATAGGAATTAGTTTCGTGTCTTGGTGGACCCATTTCGTGTCCGTATCAGACACGTATCCAATAGGATACCTAAGTGTTTGTAGAAATGCCTCTAAGGAATTTATTTTATTGTTTTAGAAATCTGTTTGAACAGGATTATAGATCTAGGGTTGCTCTTTGATTTTTGTGTGGACACTTGGGTGTTTTGTGTCGTGTCGTGTCCATACGAGGGACACGAACACGCTGGATCTAGACTGTTTCAGTCCCCTGCTACTCGGGGCCCCGTGCTCAGCGCACAGGCCACGTGGTGGGCCGTGCTTGGATTGAAAGGAGGGGGCAGTGTCTGCGAACCTGTCCCCCAAGCCTCGTGTCCAGCAGCGTCGTGTCGGACACGCCAGGACTCGCGCACGGGTCTTATACGCGTGCGCGTGCAGTCTGAATCGCGTTCTGATACGCGAGTCGTGTCCACTCTGGACACGACGTGGTCATGTCGTATTATGTCGTATGGGTAGCCTGACACGTGGGCTACACGTGGTCATGACCACGAGACCCCACGTGTCGTGTGTCGTGTCCTACACGCATGTGCACGCGTACACGACATGTACAACACTGGGTGCACCCCACATGTTTGCAACGTGTTGGACACGCCTGTGTCATGTTTTCTGGATACAAAACGGCTCTCAAGACATGTGTGTATGTGTGACACTATTTACCAACTCTTGTTTGTGATTTTGTGATTAATTTAGGATCGAATTCCTCGATTCCCATTGTAGGCTGATACTCCCTAAATTGTGTACTGTTCTTCAAATTTTTATTACATTTTACTGATGTTAACACTGTTAAATGTTATATTTAGACTCATCACATATTGCATGTTTAACTATGCTTTTATAGCTGCACACTTGAATTGAAGGTTTAATTTGGTTTCCTAGTTCAAATTGGTTTTGGTTCGATTCTCTGATACCATGCTCTGCGTGTTGATTTCTGAGATCCAAGTTATGTTAAAACTGATTAGTTAGATGTTTCATGTATGTACACATGTCTGTGTGTATCTGATAACCTGAGAATTAGGTAGGCTACCTGGGAATCAATCGTATTTGCTTTTCATCTTATTTTTCTGATATTTTATAAGCTTTAAGTTGTCAATTTAATGTTAGGTAATACTGTAACATTTGAACATGCTTAATTGCCTGTGGTGTACTGCTATACTCTTCCATCCATCTACATTACACATACAAACTACTGCTACACCGATTTATGAAACACATGTACACAAGACTCTGATAACCTGAGAACCTATGTACTGCTATTTAGAAACTTTCACTGATTTCTCCATACACAAGCTGCCATTGGGTTCCTGTTCCTATTTAACTGATATTCAATTTGGTTTATGATGAACTTGGTTCAGGATTTACTGTCTGTGATGATGTTTTAATTGTAGGATGATTCGAGTTCTCATTGTTTGATTTCAAAGTTGGTTTGGTTGGTTTCATGTTTCTTTTTTTCAATTAATTTTGATTCAGTTACTGGTTGATAAATTCATACCAGGAAATTGGTTACTTGATATTCATATATTGAGTTTTGGGTTGTGAAGGGGATTTGGTATGTGTGGCTTCGAAATACTGAACTGTGTTGGAATGGTTAATTCCTTAACCTGAGAAGTAATCTCTGAAACTTGAGATTTTACCCTACTTTAACTTTCATGAATGTTGAATACAATGTAATAGTTTTTTTTTCAGTTTTCCTTAACCTGAACTAAATTCCTATAACCTGAGAAGATTTTATTTCCCTGTTTTTCCATACCTCATGTTTTGATAGCTCACTGTTCATTGCTACACAGGTTGCCGTTCACTGAAATTCCTTCTTCTAACATGTCACTTTACTGCTACACATGCACATGGTTCACTAATTTTTCCCCATGCCATGTATCACACACTCTAGCTATAACACTCGCTGTTTCCAGAATTCACCTTCACTGTTTACCTTCCTATTCCTGTTTATTCACAAGTTCTTGATATCACTCTAACACACAATATCATGTATTCCTGCTAACACACTAATTTCTGATTTCCCTCACATGGATCACAGTCACATATACACACATCACATGTTATCTTTTCCCCCTCTATGAAATACATGTATATATTCTATATAGGTATGCCTATAGCTATATAACATGCCTAATCTAATGTGATGTGTGAATGGTAGAGTAGGATATAGAATTTCTATATGTGTAGTAACTAATGATTAGGCAATTCCTTGGTATATGTGAATAGTGATATATATATATATATATATATATATATATATATATATATATATATATATATATATATATATATATATATATATATATATATATACATATATTCTATATATGGTATTTGGCTTTTTGTGTGTTGTTAGACTAGATAGACTTGTTTAGTCTTGATTAGGCCTAGAATAGACTAGTTAGACTAGTTTAGACTTGTTAGACCTAGTTTGACCTAGTTGACCTAGTTTGACTAGTGTAGTTGACTAGAGTTGACCAAGTGTTGACCTTAGTCTAGTTTGACCTAGACAGCATGCAGATACATTGTAGATTACTATTATCATCCCCTGTATACATCTTGACTTGTGTTGCTCTAACTAGGAGTCATGTACCTCATCTCGGACAGTATATTTACTTCAGACATTCAGATACGAGACGAGTACATTCTCTGACCGTTTCATACTTGTCTGGATTTACATTCTTACTCTAGATTATTGTACTTGATGTTGACACGATCATTATCACGGATTGGTACTATATAGATCTTCTTCTGAGATGTTATGTCCTTGTATTCACTAAATACATATTGTGATGTGCGTTTCACTTACATATTATATTTATTGAATATCCTTATCATTGTACACTCATTGTGCATATTGTACTCTCATTATCACATTAAGCCATTGTACAAGCAATTGTACAAGCCATTGTACAAGCCACTGTACAAGCCATTGTATAAGGTAACGTAACTGAATTGGATCCTTGTGTCTTGATTGGGGAGGGAGAGTAGAAATGGTTATGTGATCAATCCTATTATATAAGAAATTGTATATGTCCATTGTACACCCACGTACAAAGGAGTCCCATTTTATTGTATAACCTAACCCGTTTACATAACCATATTGTGCTCTAAATCACATGTTGCTTACAGTTCTTACTTATCATATATAGATATTTCCCATTATCAAATCTCTGCCGTTTTTATATACATTCTTCTTTCAGCATTTCCTGTACCGTACTCTATTGCATGCTTTATATTTTCTAACATGATATGAACTGCGTGAGATGTTTTGTGCTCGCTCCCGTCCTGACTGGAACTGTTGAAAATTTTACAGAGGATGATGAGGAACCCTGCACCCTTACTTGGAGCTTGCCTAGTTGACACTCGCGACCTGGACCCCTGGGGAGGTTCAGGCAGCTGCTCAGGATGATACCTTGTAAGCCGTTGTCTTTATTTCAGAGTTGTATATTTTAGAGATGATGAGACTTTGTTATTTCATTCTGTTGTACCTCAGTTGAGGATTTCTTATCTATTTCCATCATGCTACATTCTACCTTAGATTGTGATTGAGTTGTACCTCTGTGTTGGCCTCCTTTTGGAGAGTATATTTCATGTTATGTAGTTATAGTTCATGACCTAGAACAGCGTTCTACCGCCGACACTGCGGTGTAGACTGGACGCTGTTACGTACTCGTACCCTCGCGGTGGGTGCGGGTCGTGACACACCGACACCTCCTTCTCTCGCAGCCCCGACAGACGATGATGTGAGGTCGCAGCTTGCGCAGCTGCACGAGAAGGTGTCATCCTTGCGGGACCAAATAGCCACGTACTTTCTGCCTCCGTCTGCTACTGCCGGTCCGTCTGCTGTTGGTGCCGGTCTGTCTGCTACTGGTGCCGGTCCGTCGGCTGCTGGTGCCGGTCCGTCGATTGCAAATGCCGGTCCTTCTTCCGTCGGCCATCTTCCTTTCAACCCTGCTGTCCCTCTGGTACCGCCTCCGACTGTGACCACACTCCTTGATCTCATGTCGCCAAAGCAGCTACGCCTACTTGCGGGCAGTATCTTCGACGGATTATCGCCGTACATAGTGGAGGAGTACTATCGTCGGTCGCATGAGGGATTACCACCTCCGGACAATCGAACTCCTCCTCCTTGAAGTATTTTATAAGAATATTAGGAATGTTTATGGAAATTTTGGAATATTTATGGGATATTTGGAATATTTGGAATATTTGGTGTCTATTTTATATTGGTTTGGGTTATGCATATTTGTGATTATATATTAGTCTATGTGATTCTTGGATTATTGGTGTGCATTAAATTCGTATGTGATTTATAATAGATTATATATTGGTCTAAGTGATTGTATATTATGATTGTATATTGGTCCAATGTTCGGATGTTGTGTGAACAGGGAAAGCTCTGCAATTTTTTTACCAATATCTCAGTCAGCAACGGACTAGTGACGGGTTAGCGACGGATAACATCAGTTTCTGACTACATGTCGATGGAATATCCGTCGCTAACTGGAGAATTGGAAATATTTCCAGTTAGCGACGGATTGTCGATGTCCTGCAAACGGAATATTCTGCATGGCTACGACTTGCCGACGGAATATTCGTTGGCAAGGTTCTGGTGGTATGAACATGTACAAAATGTTAGCGACGGATATTCCTTCAGGGATCCGTCGCCATGGTCGACGGATTAGCGTCGGAATATCCGTCGCCATGGTTGTGGAAATACAATGTTCGACGGATTCGCGTCAGAATATCTGTCGCCGTAGTACTGGAAATGCTTGACATTTCCAGAACAAGGTCGACGGATTATCCGTCAGGGATCCGTCGCTAATCCGTCCTTATTTAGCGACGACGGTCGACGGAATAGTGACGGAACGATACCCTCTGATACACTGTTACGACGGTTTATCGACGGACTATCCGTCGCTAAGCGTCTATACAATTCTATACTAACTACTTGAATTCGACGACAAACCGTCGGCTAGTCATCGCTAATGCAACAAATAATGACGACGGAAAGCCGTTGCTATTTTGTCGCTTGACGACTACTTAGCGACGGATCTATATTAGCGACGAGCTGATTGCCGACGGATTTTTTGACCAATATTTGTCAGTAATCCGTCGCTAATATATAGTAGCGATGGATGGGCGACGGATCTGGCCGTCGCTAAAGCCACTTATTTTGGTAGTTAATAGATATCCTCTACCAAGGATAGATGATTTATTTGATCAACTTAGAGGAGCGACAGTATTTTCGAAGATTGACTTACGGTCAGGATACCATCAGATCAGAGTCAGAGAGCAAGACATCCCGAAGACAATATTCAGATCTATATATGGACATTGGGAGTTCCTTGTTATGCCATTTGGAGCGACCAATGTGCCAGCCGTATTCATGGACCTCATGAATCGTATCTTCATGTCCTATTTGGGCCAGTTCGTGACAGTGTTTATAGATGACAACATAGTCTAGAGCAAGAATGAGGTAGAGCATGAGCAGCAGCTTCGTGTAGTTCTTCAGATTCTCAGAGAGTACCAGTTGTATGCAAAGTTCAGTAAGTACGAATTTTGGCTGGATCGTATTTCATACTTAGGTCACATCATCACCAAAGGTGGAGTGGAGGTGGACCCCCAGAAGATAGTGGCTATAGAGACATGGCCAGTACCCAGTACCATCGCAAAAGTTCAGAGTTTTCTAGGATTGGCCGGCTATTACCGCCTGTTTGTATCAGACTTTGCTCAGATTTCAGCACCATTGACACAGTTGACCCGCAAGGATGTACAGTTTGCTTGCGCAACAGAGTGTCAGAGTTCATTTGAGAAGTTGAAGCAAGGATTGATGACGGCCCCCATTCTCACGCTTCCAGATGGGACTGGAGGATTTTTGGTTTATTGTGATGCTTTCGGCAGAGGATAGGGATGCGTCTTAATGCAGCATGGTAAGGTAGTAGCTTACGCGTTATGTCAGCTTTGTGATCATGAGAGAAATTATCCAACCCATGACTTGGAGCTAGCAGCGGTGGTTTTCGTACTCAAGTTGTGGAGGCATTATTTGTATAGAGATCGGGTGGAGATTTTCACCGACCACAAGAGTCTTAAGTATGTGTTTACTTAGAAGCACCTTAACATGCATCAGAGAAGATAGCTAGAGCTACTTATGGATTACGATATCAACCTGCAGTATCATCCGGTGAAGGCCAACGTTGTTGCAGATGCATTGAGCAGAAGAGCCAGAGTTTATTTCTAACAGCCCTGCCAGAGTTATTAGCAGTTTTTCAGAAGATGGGTATTGAAGTTGTTCTTCCTACAAATGTGGCATTGGTGGGCAGTATGCAAGTTCAGTCCAGTATAGTTGAGAGGATTAAGATAGCTCAGTAAACGGAATCTAAGCTTCAGCGGCTTAGGACCAAATATGTAGCGGGACGAAGAGCAGAATAATGTATTCATGAAGATGGTACACTTTGACAAAGAAGGCGTCTTTGTGTACCCAATGGCGACATCAGGAGAGGGATCATGGCAGATGCTCACAGTTCACAGTATTCAATTCATTTCGGCGGTACGAAGATGTATCGTGATATCCGTCAACATTTTTAGTGGAATGGCATAAAGAGGGAGATAGCCCGGTTTGTCTCTCGTTGTTTAGTTGCCAACAAGTTAAGGCTGAACATCAGAGATCAGCTGGACTTCTTCAACCTTTGCTGATACCAGAGTGGAAGTGGGAGCATATCACCATGGATTTTGTAACTGGGTTACATAAATCCCCAGCTTGGAGAGATGCTATCTGGGTTATAGTTGACAGACTCACTAAGGTAGCTCATTTCCTCCCTTTCAGAATTGGCCAGTCGACGAATCAGCTTACAGGGATGTACCTAAGGCAGATAGTCAGATTGTACGGAGTGCCAGTCAGTATCGTGTTCGATAGAGATTCGAGATTTATATCGCACTTTTAGCGGAGTCTTTAAGAGAGCATGGGGACTCGTCTCAAGTTTAGTTCAGCTTATCATCCGCAGACAGATGATCAGTCGGAGCGCACGATCCAGGATCTTGAAGATATGTTACGGTCTTGTACGCTTGACTTCGATGGTTCATGGAAAGATCACCTGCATCTCGTAGAGTTCTCCTATAATTATAGTTTTTAGGCCAGTATCCAGATGGCACCATTTGAAGCCTTGTACGACAGAAAGTACAGATCACCTTTAGCTTGGGATGATGTCGATGAGAGACAGATACTTGGTCCAGAGATGATTACACAGACTATCGAGGTGGTCAGACAAGTTAGGGATCATCTTTGAGTTGCACAAGATCGCCAGCGTCTTTGGGCCGATTCTCATCGGCGTCCCCACGAATTTTCTATCGGCGACCACATATTCCTTAGGATCTCACCTACCCATGGCGTTATTCGTTTTGGCGTGCGGGGAAAGCTTAGTCCTAGGTATATAGGGCCGTTTGATATTCTTGAGTGAGTAGGTGATGTGTCCTATCGTCTTGCTCTTCTGCCGTCGTTAGGTGAGGTACATGGCGTCTTCCATGTATCCCAATTGCGACAGTATATCCCGGATCTGAGTCATATCCTTGATCATTCGAAATTGGATGTTGGTGCCAACCTTTCGTATAAGGAAACACCCGTATCCATATTAGACCGGAGGGAGAATATACTCAAAAACAAGACTACTAATCTAGTCCGTATTGCTTGGGGTCATCACTCTTTGGGTGAGTCAACGTGGAAACATGAGGATGATATCCGATCGCGATATCCACACCTATTTGACTCTTAAGGTATAATGTCTTTCTTATGCCTTATGCTTTTAATTCCTTGGTTGTATGAATGATTGTTTGATTAACTGCTAGTCATAGGTTGCTCGTGATTAGCATAGCTTGTCCCGACATCTCTAGCCTCTTGATTAAATTTCGAAGACAGAATTCTTTTAAGGTGGGTAGAGTTGTCACTCCCGTTTTCTGTTATACGTATTTCTAGTATACATATACAGATTTTCAACCCGTATTTTGACTTGTCTAGCATGGCTTGGCTTGGTTTGGTCTTGGTTTAGCTCGGCTTGGTTTATTTTGGCTTGATTTGGGCCAAGTGGTTCATCATGATAAACCTCATTTATAATCCAACTCCACTCTCTCTCTCTCTCTCTCCTCATTACTCTTTCATTTATTTCGCTTCTCCATTAATTCTCTCCCAAACCCTTAGGCAAGTGCAACTTGCTTCATGGAGGAACTCTATTTTATTTGTTCTATTGTCTTTCCTACAAGCTTCTAAGACTATCTAGTACTTAGCATTTTTGGTTTTGCAGGATTAATTCTTGTAGATCTAAGTTTTCTTAAATCTTGGGTTTCTTGGGTTTTGATCTATCAAACTTTTTATTTTCAAGTTTTGACAGTTCTATGTTGTAGAGAATTTGATTTTACTCAAAATAGACCCTTAAAAACCAAATTTTGATTTGTTTTGAGTGTTTGTGAACTTGGAGAGTTCATGGATTCCATGAACTCATCTTCTCAGGTTGGAGAAGAAGAACAGAGTAGGCGCATAGAATTTTATGCACCCACAATAGCTTTAGCCTTGGGCATATAGCCCTTTATATGTGCCCAAGCTCCATGCCCTCTTCTGCTTGGGCGCATAGCTTTTATATACGCCCACAGTTCTTTCAATATGGCGCATAGCTATTGTTATATGCCCACTTAGCTAGTGAAGATAGTCTCTATACTTATCTTCCAATGCACCCTGTCTTACTCATGTGGGCGCATTGACCATTGGCGCATGCACTCTTTGGTTTATACTTTCTATAGAATATGCTCTACATGATGTATTTAGCCGTGGGCGCATGTATGTGGGCACATAGCCCTGGGCGCATGCTCTCCATGTCACCCTATTAACCTATTGTGCCTTCTCTTACAAATTATCCATGTTTGTCCCCATGGTCCTTAGTGTGAGTTGTGACTTTACTTGTACTATTTACTTGACTAGGTCCTATATTTGTTATTTTCTAGGTCGCACATATACTCTAAGTTTTAAACACGACCTTGGTATGGCACGTACACTCTCTAATAACTCCTTGATAGTGGCCCGCCGTGGTGCACTTATATGAACATGACATGGCAATGTGACTTTACATGATAACTCTTAATAGTGACCCATCGTGGTGCACTCTTAACAAGAAACATGACATGAATAGACTTGATATTGGCCCGCTGAGGCGCACTCTTGATAAGTAACCTAACATGATAAATCTTAATATATATGTTGTTACGACGACTATCTTGACTTGCTAAGTAATTCTTGTCTTGACACCGTGGGTGTTTGTGCTTGTATAAGCTGTTAGGGTTATATACTAAAAGTATCACTTTTTTAGTAACCTTATTTCTTTAAATTTTGAATGAGAATCATATGGGCAAATGTTTGCATATTGTATTTGTTGTAAGTGTTAATGCAAATGTCTGATATTCTATATTGTAGATAATATGGTGTGTGGTGTCACACAGAAGATCATATTATCAGTTTTCTATAGAGTATATAAATAGTTCACAACCTAGATGGACTTGGACAATCTACTGGAAAGGTTGTAGTGTAATCTGGTATTAGTCCATCTTGACTATAGGTTTACACTAGTACACTTTGTGTGTTTTGAACATGACCACTTGAGGTTGTTCTCTTTGTACTGACTACATAAGAGAACAAACACCTCTGTTATTATGGATGCTTGTGCTCTTAACCCAGATATAATAACGGACATGTATATGCAGTGTGCATTATTTTGACTCATAAAAGAGTGAGATTCATTATGGATCAACAATCTCTATGAATTGGGTAATAACATTGTATGTATGATGGGCTGTTGATTATAAATGGAATCCATGTCCCGATACATCGGGTTGATGATGTCCCCCTTAAGGAGCTCATAAGGATAGTCATGTAAACCCTGCAGGTGGATTATATCCGACATGACAAATAAAGTTGAGCGGTACTACTTAAGGATAAAAGATGTCAAATCAATATAGTTGTCAGTAACTTAATTTGATCGACGGACATACGATATCTTAACATGGGGAGCCAAACGAGCATATAATAAAAGGAGCCCACAAACATAATTTGGGATTAGGGAGGTAGTACAACAATAGCTCATTAGTGGACCGAGCTATTATTAATGGGCCTGAATTGTGTGTTCGGGCTGAACACGGGATATCCAGATCCGTTAGGAGGCCTAACCCTAATTTCTCCTCATGGTCCCTGCCGTAGCCTATATATATCCTCTATTCTTTGGCCGCCATATTACTGATCAGAAATCTGAAACTTTCTCTAAATTCGTGATTCACGTAAGGAGAGAAAGATAGGGCTGCCAAGGAGAAGAAAATGTTGGGAGATCGTCGCCCACACGACGTCCAACTCGAGGAAGGAATACGTGCAGAAGATCTTATGGTCGTCCGCTCGAGATTTCCAGGAATTACTTGTCTTCTTGCCACCGCAGGTATAATTCGTGAACCCTAGTTTCCGCCTATGAAGGGTTAGAACACGTATTAGATCTGTTTAACTTTTTATCGATCAATACGCACACTAAAGGAAGGGTCCTGGGAATCCCCAGTTCCATCAATTGGTATCAGAGCAACTTTGGATCTACGTATTGATTGATACGTCCATGTTGTCCAATAAAACCTGCACTGTGTAATAGTCGGTAGATGTAGATCTCTTCTAACTCGATTTTGCAGGCATCTTAGATCCAACTATTATGGTCCAATGCATGTTTTTGATTGTGTTGTTTAAACCACGGACATGTCATGGATGTTGTTGTTGCTGTGGATGTAATTAAAATCACGAGGGTTGATCGTGTTTATTATTTTAATTTTGCAATCTAGATTATGTGTGAACTCCTTCGGGAGGCATAGATTGATGTAATTTTAATTATTTTTGATCAATCGCGATGGCGGTGGTGGCTGTTTCTGACGTCGGACGAGATGCTGGTTTTAAGCAGTCCAGAGGCAGAAAGATGATTTTCGATGAAGAAATCGACAGCCAAAACCTTAAAAAAAATAACCATAATAGTTGAAGACGAACCCCGAATAGATCTGCACAGCGCCAAATTTTGAATTTGGATAGTTGAGGACGAGCAGCAAAGATGACCATAATAGTTGGATATTTTCTCTTATTTTTGTCATTTTGCTTTTTCTGATTATGCATATTTATTATTGTGTGGTTATTTTTAAAAAAAACTAAGCCTACATTAATAATGGACAACATGGACATAATATCAACTAGTAGAAAAAACCCTCATTGTTAAATAACTAAGTGGGAGAGGATATTTATTTAGTTTAAATTCTATGGTCTCCATTACTGGTTTGTAGGTGATGTAATTATACTTGCGTGTTGGCTATAATGCTTTCCTCCATATCGGATGAGTATAATTATGGATCACCAGTACAAACTTCCTTAGGGATAATTGTAGAAAGTTACCTAGTATGTGTTCACTTCTCCATCTGAAGGAACTCATTACAAGGTAATGGACTTAGTATTAAGTAATGGTATACACTTAGATACAAATAATGGTATCCTCCCCATCGGAGTCACTGCTATTATTTGTATGACCAGAGCAAGACCAGCATATTAATTTTATTTGTCATAAAGTTATGTTGACATGATAGTAAAATTAATAAGAAAAACCTACTTGAACAAAGTTGAATTTGTATACGTCCACACTATCGTGGCATGCTAAATTCATGGTGTTCAAGGTGTTGGTGAATTTCTTATCATTATTTTGAGGGAATCAATATTTAGTTAATTCAAAAAGTTTTTTTTTCCCAACATAATTTTATTTATGTGATTCTCAGGATTTCAAAAATGGGTCTTTCAGTCCACTTATGGTGATTCTTAAAGAAAACAAACTTACTGGACCTAATTATATTGACTGAAAACGTAATTTGGATATTGTTCTGACTGCTGAGGAGTACAAATATATACTTGTTGAGGAATGCCCACCTAAGCCTGATTCTAACTCTGATGAAGAGGTCAAAGAGGCTTATAAGAAGTGAAAAAAGGCAGATGAGATGGCACGGTGTTACATTCTGGCATCTATGTAAAATGTACAGCAACATCAGCATCAGGCCATGGCCACTGCTTATGACATGATGTATAACCTCCAGGAACTCTTCGGTGTAACGCCCCAGTCCCAAAATACGTAGGACTAGGAACGTAGACATGCCAGCTGTATTCATACGAAGTATACTCCAATATATGGAAGCCTCGTATAAATACATAAGCTGTAAAATGTAGTAGAACCATAACTAATCTCATCCACAAGAATAAAAGGAATAAAAGATATCATAAAATGATAATGAACTGTCTTGATACAATATGTTGGGCAGAGACAAATCCACTACCAACAAGTAAAGGAAAAAATACATGAGTAAAGAGATGAATTTGGCGAGCGAAGCGAAGACGATCCAAATGCAATCATCCTCGAAGAAACGACAATGAACACGGCTAGAGCTAGAGCACCTGCGAAAGACAATAGCACACACCTGGCAAGACAACCAGGTCCTCAGAGGGATGTAACAAGATACATAATAGCATGCCATATAAACTGAATAAATATTGCTCAATAAATAAGTCAATCGAATTTATAACATAGTCCAATACGAACCTACTGAACGAGCGTACCATTCCCCCAACCAAATAAGGACAGGAGATGGTAAACTAATTCACGACGACGTATCTTCCCATGCTATGAATCCAATATGGTATCCGGACCCCAACAAGGTTCAATACCTTCTCATCGAAGTAGTAAGTCACACCTACAACCAAACAAGGACAAGATGTGACGAACTAATCCGCGACAAGATATTGTTCCAAGCCACGGTCAGATACAAGTACCCAAACCAAAAGTACACGTACCTAACGGATAGGGTAGCCTACCATTCTATGTGAAATATAGTTAAGAACAATCCTTCCTACGCATGGGCCCTGGCTGAATAGGATCGGCGTAGTCCCCCTTTGGGCACCAGAGGCCCTATCAGGAAGAGCATAACGTTCCGCAGAATCGTCAGTGGCCGTCAGTAATCATGGGTCATCAACCCCGTATCTCCAGCGGAGAGTCCGGGTCACAAGGGAAGTGCATCGAAGCCCATACGCCAAGGAATTGTCCTCCCCGCCCAATGCCTACTGTGTTGTATCCACAACACAAACCACTATAACCGCTAAGTCAAACTAGCATGCAACCACTATTAGCGGTTATTCCTATCGCACGGCTTGTACGTACTGGTGGCCAGCCAATCACGCACTTTCGTGTTCTACATGCGACACACAACTTCGTGTTTACAACGTGTCAAGGCCAATGAATGCAACACACAAGGTGGTCCCTTAATTCTAGGTTTAATTTGTAAGAAAAATAATACACAGCAGGAAATATAAATGAAGAATAAGTTCTAACAGTTATGCCATGTATCACAGTTTATTTTGCATAAAGAAAATAAATCATGCATGAAATATGAGCTAAAATAATTAAACAGCAAATGGCAAGGTATCTTGCCTGGTAGGGCGCCTGGTGTGCTGCGATGATCAAGGTGGCACAATCTGTAACTTCAGTGCAACAACTATACATGGTGACCTCGGATGGTGGCACGGAAGTTTCATTGGGTCCAGAAGGGTCAAATTAGTTAGGGTGGACATATGGTGGGCTTGAATTAGGCGAAGGAATAGGAATAATAGGACTGGATACGGACAGGAGAGAAATCAAAGAAATAATGGATAAATATTATATATACAAGTTTTAGAAATATTTATAATTCCTAAAAATTAGTTTTTGTGAGTCAAAATATTTATAAAAAATACTTAAAGTCAAAAAAATCATTTTCGACAAAAGCTCTAAATTTGTAAAATAACTTTATCAATGGAAATTATATTTTATTAATTAGAATAAATATTTGTATACAACAATAAATTAATTTAAGGCTACAATCTTTACTTTTTCAAAATAAGATAGTTGGGACAAAAACTCCTTGAAAATAGCTATTTATTAAATATATTTGATTATAAAAATATAGAACTATTGTTAATATCTAATTTATCTAACATTACAACAAAAAAAGATGACACTTTTACTACTACTATTAATATTAATAATAATAATAATAATAATAACAATGAATTAACTTAGTTTAACTAATACACTGTAATCAGAAGATAATAATAAATATTGATAATAATAATATTAAATATAAAAAAATTACGAGATACAGAGGTAACAGCACATGGTGCTGTTTCCCCATTCTTTGTAAAAGTTAATCAAAAAAAAGAAAAAAATATAATAACTAAAAGAGAGGGGACATAAGTGAGAGGAGAGAGAGAGTTGAGGAAAACGAGGGGGGAAGAGAGAACTGGATCGGAAGGAGAGCTCTAGGGATGGTCGGGAAAGGAAGGAGGAAGGAGATCGAAGCGGCGCACGCAGCGGTGCGGCGGTCGGGGTTGTTCGCGGAGGCGGCGGCGAGCTGAGGAAGAAGGTCGGCTCGGTCGGCCTGTGGTGGGCGCGGGTCAGGCACTCGGCGGCGCCGGAGGAGGATAAATAGGCGGCGGCGGGAGTTCGAAGTCGGGGGGTTTGGTGGAGGCGGTCCGGCAGGCCCGGTCTGGAGAACGCGGTGGCGCTCAGGCGGTTTGGCGGTGGGTTTTGGGAGGTGCGGTCGGAGAGAAGGTTCGGCCGGCTAGCGGCGGTTTGCGTGGAGGTCGGAGGTTTCCGTCGGGCGGATGGGGTGGCTGAACGGAGTCGTCGGCGAACCGAGGTAAGGTCCGGCGGGTTCTTTCTTCTTCGTCTTTTTCTTTTTTTTTCTTTTTGTTGTTGTTGGGGTTGAGGAGGCTGGGGGTGACGGCAAGGTGTTCGGCCGGTGGTGGTGGTGCATGTGTGGTGGTGATTGGTTGGGAAGAGGGTTCTGTCGGGGAGACGACAATGCCGGTGGTGGTGTGGCCAGCCGGGGCGAGGGTGTGCTGGTGGTGGTGAGTTTGGGGCTACGGTGGTGCTGTAGGCTCGGCAAGGGGTTGTGCTCCGGTGGGCTGTGGGTGGTGTGCGGCCAGGGTCGACGTGATGGCTGGGGCGACGAGGGTGATGGTCGGGCTGGGTGTTCGGTGGTGATGACGACGACGGGGTGGTGCTGTGGCTGAGCGTGGTACGACGGGGAGTCTATGGGTGGTGGTTTAGGCCAGGAGAGAGATGGTCGGGTTAGGTTAGGTTTTTAGAGTTAGCTAGGAGTTTGGGCTGTGTCGGGTTTGTCGACACGAGAGAGAGATAAATGTATATGTAAAATTTTGGAATAAGATGGACGGGGAACACGGACACGATGCACGCACATTGTGGTGGAGAAAATTTGTGGATGAATAATGTGGAGGAGTACCTGCCTATTTATAGGATTTCAGAATTTCCACTAAGATAAGGATTAGGATAGTTAAAACCCAATGTAGATAACTCATGTATTAATTTAAAACAATCAAATCCAAATCCAATCTATATCCAAATCTAATTTCAAATTAAATATCTAATTTAAATCAAATTAAATTTCTAGTATAAAATCTATGAGATAAATCAATTTCAAATATTTAACTTATTTAAATAAATCCAAAAATTTTAAATCAAGATTTAAATGTCCCAATAATTTAAAATATGTTTTCCAAAATACTATAATAATGAATTTTAAAAATACATTATTATTTATTTTAAAATAAGCTAATAAATAAATTATGAAATATGTATGCATAATTATTTATACAAAATTATGCTTTCTAGTATACAATAAAATATAACTTATTACTAATAAATATTAGAAAGAAGGGCTTAAGATAACCAACTCGGAAATTTGGTAAAATGGCAAAAATAATATTTATATATATTATCTTGAAACTATAAAATAAAAATATTTTTCTAAAATATGTACGCTCGCACATATTCGCACTCGTCGAGCAAAATAAAATTTTGTACGCGACGTACAATACGACTACGCGACTTACAAAAATGAAAATTTTAAATCAGTACAAATTTTAATAGAAAAATATAGTAGAAATTTAGGGGTTTTACATCCTACCCAACTTCCTCGAAATTAAGAATTAGTAGGGGGGTGAGAGGACACAAGGGGAAAGAAGGCACAATGGTAGATAGAAGGGTTTAAAGAAGTTTACATGGTCGTAGTCTAGGTTGAGGATATGATTAAGAGACGATTGTAATCACTTCTTAAATTCAGGTGATTAGAAAGTCAATATTATGGATTTAGGGTCGAGGGAAAGGACGAGTAGTTAAGGCAAAGATATAGGCACATTGAGTGTTAATGGTCACAAGAGATAGGATAGCTAGGGGAACTTCAAGTACAGCGCATTCGTCCTTCTTAAACAGGTGAAGGCGAAAGCAATCTAGAGTTCGAATGAGGGATATTATCGAGTACGAATACGTGATTCAAAGACGATCGAAAAATTTCAAAGGAATTGTCAAGACAGTCGTGGATGGGATTGTAAGGGCAAAGTTTAATTATGTCCCCATCCACGTAGATTGATATATGAAAAAGGCGAACCAAAGTGCACTCGGTTGATCAGACCATCATGCACCGGTTCTGATTAGACAATATGTTAGTGAACGGCCGCTCAATAGCATAAGTCATGAACAAACTCGATAAATGGATGAGTTTGCAAAACTAGATTATAGTTGCAACATTAGTCAACGTGGTAAAAACATAGGCACGAGAGATTTAGATTAAAAGAAGGTAGAATGATTCTAAGTCATACAGTTGTCCTATAGTCTTTTTGTCCAAGTCCTTGGTTGGCTAGAAGGGTTAGGTCCTCTAGATTCTAGAATCTAAATAAGCTTGCTAATATAGATCACTAGGTCAAAGGGGTTGCTAGGTCATAAGGTAGTCTACCTAACTTAAAGGGTTAACTAATGGTGTTTGGGACAGCTAACTAATAGGGTCAACCTCTAGTAAGCACGAAGGAAGGATAATGATAGAAGGAATCAAGCAAGATGCAATCGATGAGTCAAACGGTAGATTGAAGAAAGTGGTCAAGTATGTGGATGAGATCCTAGACTTCTAATCCTATACGCAGGCTTGCTTGGTACGGTAAAGTAACCAAACAATTTATCTTGACCTGCATGGGCTACCACAAAAACATGTAACGCTCCAGTCCCAAAATACGTAGGACTAGGAACGTAGACATGCCAGCTGTATTCATACGAAGTATACTCCAATATATGGAAGCCTCGTATAAATACATAAGCTGTAAAATGCAGTAGAACCATAACTAATCTCATCCCCAAGAATAAAAGGAATAAAGATATCATAAAATGATAATGAAATGTCTTGATACAATATGTTAGGCGGAGACAAATCCACTACCAACAAGTAAAGGAAAAAATACATGAGTAAAGAGATGAATTTGGCGAGCGAAGCGAAGACGATCCAAATGCAATCATCCTCGAAGAAACGGCAATGAACACGGCTAGAGCTAGAGCACCTGCGAAAGACAATAGCACACACCTGGCAAGACAACCAGGTCCTCAGAGGGACGTAACAAGACACATAATAGCATGCCATATAAACTGAATAAATATTGCTCAATAAATAAGTCAATCGAATTTATAACATAGTCCAATACGCACCTACTGAACGAGCGTACCATCCCCCCAACCAAACAAGGACAGGAGATGGTAAACTAATTCACGGTGACGTATCTTGCCATGCTATGAATCCAATATGGTATCCGGACCCCAACAAGGTTCAATACCTTCTCATCGAATTAGTAAGTCACACCTACAACCAAACAAGGACAAGATGTGACGAACAAATCCGTGACAAGATATTGTTCCAAGCCACGGTCAGATACAAGTACCCAAACCAAAAGTACTCGTACCTAACGGATAGGGTAGCCTACCATTCTATGTAAAATGTAGTTAAGAACAATCCTTCCTACGCATGGGCCCTGGCTGAATAGGATCGGCGTAGTCCCCCTTTGGGCACCAGAGGCCCCATCAGGAAGAGCATGACGTTCCGCAGAATCGTCAGTGGCCGTCAGTAATCATGGGTCATCAACACCGTATCTCCAGCGGAGAGTCCGGGTCACAAGGGAAGTGCATCGAAGCCCATACGCCAAGGAATTGTCCTCCCCACCTAATGCCTACTGTGTTGTATCCACAACACAAACCACTATAACCGCTAAGTCAAACTAGCATGCAACCTCTATTAGCGGTTATTCCTATCGCACGGCTTGTACGTACTGGTGGCCAGCCAATCACGCACTTCCGTGTTCTACATGCGACACACAACTTCGTGTTTACAACGTGTAAAGGCCAATGAATGCAACACACAAGGTGGTCCCTTAATTCTAGGTTTAATTTGTAAGAAAAATAATACACAGCAGGAAATATAAATGAACAATAAGTTCTAACAGTTATGCCATGTATTACAGTTTATTTTGCATAAAAAAATAAATAATGCATAAAATATGAGCTAAAATAATTAAACAGCAAATGGTAAGGTGTCTTGCCTGGTAGGGCGCCTGGTGTGCTGCGATGATCAAGGTGGCACGATCTGCAACTTCGATGCAACAACTATACATGGTGACCTCGGATGGTGGCACGGACAGTTTTATTGGGTCCAGAAGGGTCAAATTAGTTAGGGTGGACATATGGTAGGTTTGAATTAGGCGAAGGAATAGGAATAATAGGACTGGATACGGATAGGAGAGAAATCAAAGAAATAATGGATAAATATTATATATACAAGTTTTAGAAATATTTATAATTCCTAAAAATTAGTTTTTGTGAGTCAAAATATTTATAAAAAATACTTAAAGTAAAAAAAAAAAATCGTTTTCGACAAAAGCTCTAAATTTGTAAAATAACTTTATCAATGGAAATTATATTTTATTAATTAGAATAAATATTTGTATACAACAATAAATTAATTTAAGGCTACAATCTTTACTTTTTCAAAATAAGATAGTTGGGACAAAAACTCCTTGAAAATAGCTATTTATTAAATATATTTGATTATAAAAATATAGAACTATTGTTAATATCTAATTTATCTAACATTACAACAAAACAAAGATGACACTTTTACTACTACTATTAATATTAATATTAATAATAATAATAATAACAATGAAATTAACTTAGTTTAACTAATACACTGTAATCAGAAGATAATAATAAATATTGATAATAATAATATTAAATATAAAAAAATTATGAGATACAGAGGTAACAGCACATGGTGCTGTTTCCCCTTCTTTGTAAAAGTCAATCAAAAAAAAGAAAAAAATATAATAACTAAAAGAGAGGGGACATAAGTGAGAGGGGAGAGAGAGTTGAAGAAAACGAGGGGGGAAGAGAGAACTGGATCGGAAGGGGAGCTCTGGGGACGGTCGGGAAAGGAAGGAGGAAGGAGATCGGAGCGGCGCACGCAGCGGTGCGGCGGTCGGGGTTGTTCGCGGAGGCGGCGGCGAGCTGAGGAAGAAGGTCGGCTCGGTCGGCCTGTGGTGGGCGCGGGTCAGGCACTCGGCGGCGCCGGAGGAGGATAAATAGGCGACGAATGGAGTTCGATGTCGGGGGGTTTGGTGGAGGCAGTCCGGCTGGCCCGGTCTGGAGAACGCGGCGGTACTCAGGCGGTTTGGCGGTGGGTTTTGGGAGGCGTGGTCGGAGAGAAGGGTTCGGCCGGCGAGCGGCGGTTTGCGTGGAGGTCGGAGGTTTCCGTCGGGCGGATGGGGTGGCTGAACGGAGTCGCCGGCGAACCGAGGTAAGGTCCGGCGGGTTCTTTCTTCTTCGTCTTCTTCTTTTTCTTTCTTTTTGTTGTTGTTGGGGTTGAGGAGGCTGGGGGTGACGGCAAGGTGTTCGGCCGGTGGTAGTGGTGCATGTGTGGTGGTAATTGGTTGGGAAGAGGGTTCAGTCGGGAAGACGACGACGCCGGTGGTGGTGTGGCCAGCCGGGGCGAGGGTGTGCTGGTGGTGGTGAGTTTGGGGCTACGGTGGTACTGTAGGCTGGGCGAGGGGTTGTGCTCTGGTGGGCTGTGGGTGGTGGCCGGCCAGGGTCGACGTGATGGCTGAGGCGACGAGGGTGATGGTCGGGCTGGGTGTTCGGTGGTGATGACGACGACGGGGTGGTGCTGCGGCTGAGCGTGGTGCGACGGGGAGTCTATGGATGGTGGTTTAGGCCAGGAGAGAGATGGTCGGGTTAGGTTTGGTTTTTAGAGTTAGCTAGGAGTTTGGGCTGTGTCGGGTTTGTCGACACGAGAGAGAGATAAATGTATATGTAAAATTTTGGAATAAGATGGACGGTGAACACGGACACGATGCACGCCCATTGTGGTGGAGAAAATTTGTGGATGAATAATGTAGAGGAGTACCTGCCTATTTATAGGATGTAGGAATTCCCACTAAGATAAGGATTAGGATAGTTAAAACCCAATGTAGATAACTCATGTATTAATTTAAAACAATCAAATCCAAATCCAATCTATATCCAAATCTAATTTCAAATTAAATATCTAATTTAAATCAAATTAAATTTCTAGTATAAAATCCATGAGATAAATCAATTTCAAATATTTAACTTATTTAAATAAATCCAAAATTTTTAAATCAAGATTTAAATGTCCCAATAATTTAAAACATGTTTTCCAAAATACTATAATAATTAATTTCGAAAATACATTATTATTTATTTTAAAATAAGCTAATAAATAAATTATGAAATATGTATGCAAAATTATTTATACAAAATTATGCTTTCTAGTATACAAAGAAATATAACTTATTACTAATAAATATTAGAAAGAAGGGCTTAAGATAACCAACTCGGAAATTCGGTAAAATGGCAAAAATAATATTTATATATATTATCTGAAAACTATAAAATAAAAATATTTTTCTAAAATATGTACGCTCGCACATATTCGTACTCGTCTAGCAAACTAAAATTTTGTACGCGACGTACAATATGACTACGGACTTAAAAAAATAAAAATTTTAATTCAGTACAAATTTTAATAGAAAAATATAGTAAAAATTTAGGGGTTTTACATTCGGACATCAGAATAGAGCTGCTAGGCAGTTTGCTATGAAATGTTTGATGAATATAAAAATGGCTGAGGGTACACCAGTAAGGGATCATGTTCTCAAGATGATGGGTCATCTGAATGAGATAGAGATCCTTGGAGCTGAAATCGATAGAGAATCCCAGGTCGATATCATTCTCGGGACTCTGCCAAAAAGTTTTGACAATTTCTGCCTTAATTACAACATGAACAAAAGGTTGAATAGTTTGGCAGAACTTGCAAAAGAGCTACAGGATGCTGAATCTCTCATTAGGCAGAGTGGTCATGTTTTTGTTTCTGAAAAGGCTTCTACTTCTAAGCCAAAAGGTGGTAAGAAGAAGAATAACATTCAGAAACAGGCAAACTCAGCAAAGAAGGCATGGGACCTCAAGGCGCGGTGAAAAAGCCGAAAGACAAATGTTTCAAGTACAAAGGGTCAGGACATTAGAAGACTGATTGTCCACTTCTCAAACAAGGGAACAAAGAAGGTATATCTCATTTACTAGTAGTTAAAACATGTTTAGCGGTGTTATCTACCCGCACCTGGTGTGTAGATACAGGAGCCACTAATCATGTCTGCAATATATTTCAGGGGTTCCAGAAAACCAGACGGCTCAGTGATAGAGAGATATGCTTGTTCATGGATGATGCTACAAAAGAATCGGTCATTGCATTAGGAGATGTTACTTTATCTTTTGGTAGAAATAAGTCTTTGACATTGAGAGATTGTCTTTATGCACCTTCACTTAGAAGGAATTTAGTTTCTGTTTCTATGTTAGTTAAGGATGGATATTCAGTTTATTTTAATGACAATATTGTTATTAGAAAGAATAAATATTTTATCTGTTCTGGTGCATTGGTTGATAATTTGTATGTCATTAATCCTATTTCGTCCACAATGCAACTTATGAAAATGAATAATATGTCATCTAACTTATATAAGAGAAAAGAACCTTCTTGTATGAACCAAACATATCTTTGGCACTTGCGATTGGAGCATATTAACCTAAGAAGGATTCAAGGACTGGTTGAAGATGGACCTTTGAGTTCATTGGATGTGGAGGCACTACCAGTCTGTGAATCCTGCTTGGAAGGTAAAATGACCAAAAGGCCTTTTACGGCAAAGGGATATAGGGCCAAAGATGTGTTAGAATTGGTTCATTCTGATTTGTGTGGACCCATGACTATCCAAGCTAGAGGTGGCTTTGAATATTTTGTCACATTTATTGACGATTATTCAAGGTATGGATACATTTATTTGATGCGCCGTAAGTCTGAGTGCTTTGAAAATTTAAAGAGTACAAGGCTGAAACGGAGAAATGTCATGGAAAATGTATCAAGTCATTACGATCAGATCGTTGTGGCGAGTACCTCTTTGGAGAGTTTAGGAATTATTTATCAGAAGCTGGGATTGCATCCCAATTGACTGCACCTGGAACGCCCCAGCAGAATGGTGTAGCCGAAAGAAGGAATAGAACTCTTATGGAGATTGTTAGATCAATGATGAGTTATTCGGATTTGCCAGATTCGTTTTAGGGATATGCCTTAGAGACTGCAGCTTATATTTTGAACTTGGTTCCTTCTAAGCCAGTACCTCTTACTCCCACAGAGCTGTGGATTGAGCGTAATCCTAGTCTGAAACATGTTCGTATTTGAGGTAGTCCAGCACATGTGCTGAATGGGAAAGCAGTTAAGTTAGAATCTCGTACAGAAGTACGCTTGTTTGTAGGCTATCCAAGAGGAACGAAAGGAGGTTTATTTTATAGTCCTAAAGATCAGAAGGTCATTGTTAGCACCAATGCTCGATTCTTAGAGGAAGACTATGTGATGAACCATAAACCCATAAATAGAGTTGTTCTAGAAGAACTGAGATGTGAGACACCAAGTACTTCATTACCAACAGTACAAGAGGATGAACCTCAAATAACTGCACAACGTGTCACAAATGTTACACCACAACTGATAGTGCCTCGTCGTAGTGGTAGGGTTGTGATACAACCTGATAGATATATGTTCTTGGGAGAGTCGTCAGACTTCGTCTCTGAGGAACAAGATTATGATCCCTGTACCTACAATGAAGCACTCCAAGATAAAGATACAGAGTCTTGGCAAAAAGCAATGATATCTGAAATAGAATCTATGGATTCTAATCAGGTCTGGGAGCTTGTAGAACCATCCGTTGGTGTAAAAACCATTGGATGCAAGTGGGTCTATAAGAGAAAAAGAGGATCAGACGGTAAGGTTGAAACCTTTAAAGCTCGGCTTGTAGCAAAAGGTTTTACTCAAAGAGAGGGTATCGATTATGAGGAAACCTTTTCTCATGTAGCCATACTTAAGTCTATCCGGATTCTTTTATCTATTGCAGCTCATCTCGATTATGAGATTTGGCAAATGGATGTCAAGACAGCTTTCCTTAATGGAAGTCTGAGAAGACATCTATATGAAGCAACCAGACCGGTTCATTGAAAAGGGCCAGGAGCATCTTGTTTGTAAGCTCAAGAAGTCCATTTATGGACTTAAGAAAGCTTCCAGATCTTGGAACATATGTTTTGATCAGGTAATAAAATCCTATGGATTTGATCAATGTCACGATGAATCATGTGTATACAGAAAGTGTGACGGAAACGTGGTGGTGTTCCTAGTACTTTATGTGGATGACATCTTGCTCATTGGAAATAATGTGAAGGTGTTATCTGATGTAAGGGTATGGTTATCCAAACAGTTTGATATGAAGGACTTGGAAGAAGTAGGTCACATCCTTGGGATCAAAGTTCTACGAGATCGCAAGAAAAGGATGTTGGGCTTATCCCAAGCTTCCTATATCGATACTGTACTAACTCGTTTTAGTATGCAAAATTTTAAGAAAGGTTTCTTACCTTTTAGACATGGAATTGCTCTCTCAAAGGAGCAGTGTCCGAGGACACCTAAAGAGATAGAGAACATGAAGACAGTTCCTTATGCTTCAGCAGTAGGAAGCTTAATGTATGCAATGCTATGTACGAGATCAGACATCTGCTTTATCGTAGGCATGGTCAGCAGATATCAGTCTAACCCAGGACAAGAGCACTGGACTGCCGTAAAGCATATTTTAAAGTACCTGAAAAGGACTAAAGAGTATATGCTAGTTTACCAAGCAGATAGTTTAGTTCCCTTGGGGTATACAGACTCAGATTTTCAGTCAGATAGGGATTCCAGGAAATCTACCTCAGGTTATGTGTTTACTTTGGAAGGTAGAGCCATTGTGTGGAGGAGTATCAAGCAAAAATGTATTGCTGATTCCACCATGAAAGCCGAGTATGTGGCAGCCTCTGAGGCAGCCAAAGAAGCAGTTTTGCTCAGAAACTTTCTGTTGGACTTGGATGTGGTACCTAGTTTGCCTAAGTCTATTACACTTTATTGTAATAATAGTGGTGCAGTTGCAAACTCGAAGGAACCACGAGCCCATAAGACTGGCAAACACATTGAGCACAAGTACCACCCGATACGAGATTTTGTAAAGAAAGAAAAAGTTACTGGGATCAAGATAGTATCAGCTGACAACCTAGCTGATCCCTTTACAAAGAGCTTACCAGCTAAGGCTTTTGATAGTCATGTTCAGGGTATGGGAGTCAGATGTGTAGCAGCATGGCTTTAAGTATAAGTGAGAGATTTGTAACAGTATACTAAAAAGCAATGCTTTGAGTATAAGTGGAAGATTGTTAGGGTTATATACTAAAAGCATCACTTTTTTAGTAATCTTATTTCCTTAAAATTTGAATGAGAATCATATGGGCAAATGTTTGCATATTGTATTTGTTGCAAGTGTTAATACAAATGTCTGATATTCTATATTGTAGATAATATGGTGTGTGGTGTCACACAGAAGATCATATTATCAGTTCCCTATGGAGTATATAAATAGTTCACAACCTAGATGGACTTGGACAATCTATTGGAAAGGTTGTAGTGTAATCTGGTATTAGTCTATCTTGACTATAGGTTTACACTAGTACACTTTGTGTGTATTGAATAGGACCACTTGAGGTTGTTCTCTTTGTACTGACTACATAAGAGAACAAACATCTCCGTTATTATGGATGCTTGTGCTCTTAATCCGGATATAATAACGGACATGTATATACAGTGTGTATTATTTTGACTCATAAAAGAGTGAGATTCATTATGGATCAACAACCTCTATGAATTGGGTAATAACATTGTATGTATGATGGGCTGTTGATTAAAAATGGAATCCATGTTCCGATACATCGGGTTGATGATATCCCCTTAAGGAGCTCATAAGGATTGTCATATAAACCCTGCATGTGGATTATATCCGACATGACAAATAAAGTTGAGTGGTACTACTTAAGGATAAAAGATGTCGAATCAATATAGTTGTCAGTAACTTAATTTGATCGACGGACATACGATATCTTAACATGGGGAGCCAAACGAGCATATAATAAAAGGAGCCCACAAACATAATTTGGGATTAGGGAGGTAGTACAACAATAGCTCATTAGTGGACCAAGCTATTGTTAATGGGCCTGAATTGTGTGTTCGGGCTGAATACGGGATATCCAGATCCGTTAGGAGACCTAACCCTAATTTCTCCTCATGGTCCCTGCCGTAGCCTATATATATTCTCTATTCTCTAGCCGCCATATTACTGATCAGAAATCTGAAACTTTCTCTAAATTCGTGATTCACGTAAGGAGAGAAAGAGAGGGCTGCCAAGGAGAAGAAAAGGTTGGGAGATCGTCGCCCACACGACGTCCAACTCGAGGAAGGAATACGTGCAAAAGATCTTGGGGTCGTCCGCTCGAGATTGCCAGGAATTACTTGTCTTCTTTCCGTCACAGGTATAATTCGTGAACCCTAGTTTTTGCCTATGAAGAGTTAGAACACGTATTAGATCCGTTTAACTTTCTATCGATCAATACGCACACTAAAGGAAGGGTCCTGGGAATCCCCAGTTCCATCATAAGCTACAGGTCTCATCTTGCATCATGTCTAGGACATGAATTTTTGGTCACCATGGTCAGGAATTCATATTGAATCTGACTAGGATAATGACTAGATTAATCAAATAGTTCATGACAAGATTTTTCAGCTACAGACAGTCCCGTTATCTTGGCGCTTTAATTGGACTTGTAGCCTGTCGTCGAGTAGGGCACATTTCCAGCGCACTGTCATGTGTTGCACCC